>CM029013.1:138490638-138687955 GCA_016801055.1 Panax notoginseng | reverse complement strand
CGTCCTTCAATTCCTTGTGTACCAAATATAATCCTTAACTTGCACAGAATAGTGGAAGACTAGATTCTGAGCATTAACAATCGCTTGGCCTTCTTTGACTTGTCTTCAATATGATCTATGTGTTTAGAAGCCCTCGACCATGCGTCTTTTGCTCTTGATCGCTTTGTTGACTCCTTCTCCAAATTCTCTTGCACAATCTTGTTCTCAGCTACTAACTATCCTCTTTAATACTCTAACTGAGCTAATATATGCTCAACATCTGCCAGTCGTGCGGTAAGGTCCTGAATCATGATATATTTTTGTGCCAGCGTGACCTGGTGCTCTGTTGGGTAAATTCTAGATATGCTCAACACGCAAGTGTACGTGGTAAACAAGTAATATAATAGTAAAAAAGTATCGTTCCCACAAAAACTAGTATAAAATTAAATCCAACAATTACAAATTTTATATTATCCCAAATTTATTAAACTATTCAAATTAATGCTTATAACTAATAATAAAAACTAAGAAATTAAAAATCCAAATCAATCAACACACTAAGTAACCGTAAATTTAAAGCAGATAATGGAGAATTAGGCTTAAAACTTCACTTTACGCTTCACTCTGATTATCACACCTTATTCCAGTTTAATTCATTATCTCTGCTTATTAATCAAAAATACTCAAGTAGAATTAGTTATCTCTCGATGCACTAACACCGTATTAACTTAAATCCATAATTTGATAGAATTAAGCTAAACACCCTAATTAACTAATTCACTATATCTCTATATGAATTAAAATCAAACTTTAATCCTAAACATTCATCAAGATTCTATTAAAACACAGAATTTAAGAACACATGTTATAGTGATTAGGTCTAGATTCATACATCATCCCTCGAATTCATACAAATCCACAATGAATTGGTGATCAAGCAATTCATACATTAAAGTGCAAATCATAATAGATAAACTGAATTGATAGTTTTATTAAACTGAAATTAAGGCATGACAATCATTGTTCAATAGTAAAGATTCATTGCAAGCCTAATTAAGAATTTAGTTCATCATCAATGAATTAAAAACTGAAATAAGTAGATAATTCATCATCCCAATTACAAAATTTGAATTAAAGAAATAGAATAGTTACAAAACAACCCTTCTTCACCTTTAATTCTGTAATCTTCGTGATCTTGACCTTCCTTGCTCTCCTCCAATGTTCTTCACTGAAAATTAGGGATTAAAGTTAAATTGATTAATTGATGTAATTGATTCTCTATTTTGTTGTGTTATCTAAGCATAAGTCATGTATAACACTGATAACACGGCAGCCAACGTAGTCCCAAGTCCATGCCAAATTGTTCCATCCACGCAGCTGTAGAGTTCTAATCAAAGTAAACATCTTTCTCTCTTCCCTTACTCCCGCTCCGGCGGGGGGTGCTTCTTTTGCAGTGTTAATTTCTTGTCTTTTTAATGTCAAGTCTCGCCATAATGCCACCATTATACCACCATGCCGCGTAATGCAATCCTAAACACAAAACAAATAAAAATGATCAGAAATAAACATGATCAATACTGTTTAAGACCAAATCAGAAGTCGATTTGTAGGTATAAAACCCATTCATCAAACTCCCCTAAACTTAAGCCGTGCTAGTCCTCGAGCAGAATCACAATACATAATGCAATGCAATGGAATGCAGCTAATCTACATGCCTACGAATCCAGTAGTAATGACAGAGACAAATCTATTCAACTGGCCTCAGAGAAATCAAGTAAACATAATAGTACCTCATATCAGAACAAATCAGTAATTTCCCAATCAATCATCAAATCTTAGACTGTTATCAATAATATAGTGCGTGTGTGCTCAATAACCATGTGAACTGATATAAAATCAAATTTAACACGTAATAGGTCTCTTAGAAGGCATCATACAGTGTAAACTCAAGAAATCCAAAAATGGTTAAGATCCGACTAAAATTAAGGGTACTTATGCTTTATTTTTCACTTACGGGGGCTTTTTGCTCTTTTTTCTGTTTTATTCTTTTTCTTTTATTCTCATGGTTGTGCAATGTCTAATTCTCTTAGGCTTTTCAATGCTACCTTAGCGAGCTTTCGACCAACGACTCCCAAACCATTTAATGCCTTAGGGCGCTAGGTGTAAAGATAATCCCCTCGGGCTTACTTACTCAAGTAACAAAGGCAACGAAACTAGACTAGCCACAGTGTTTATTCATTTTTTTTCTTCCTGTTTTTTCTTCTTTTTTTATTTTTATTTTTTAATTGCTTATATACTCCAAATTTTCCCCCGAACTTAGGTTCCTACCTAACTTTAGCCATCACTGCCTATTCATGAGTTCCTTTCATTCAAACTAACATTATCCTTTAGAGTTCCATTATGTGTCAATTTAGACTCAATCAGTCAACAAAGCTATTTTTACTGTGCTAACCTTATTATACTAGTTTTAAACAGGAAAAGATTTAATTTATAACAGAAAATCACATCAAGATTCAATTCAAAACAGGAAATCACATCAAAGCCTTAATAGTCAATACTATACTTGTCAACCCAATCCCAATATCATCATTGGCCAAAATAGATTGTAACTATCTAACAGCTGGAATCATGCAAGATGAACTAAATGCTATAAACACAGTAAACTAACTACTATTTTTGCAAATTTTCATTTTTTTCCAATTTTTTTTATAATGACAGAAACTGAATTCAATACTATTCAAACTACACTACTATACAAACTACTATGCAACTATACTACATGAATGCAAACATAATGAACATGAACTAAACATGACAACATATGCAAATTAATCAAATAAATAACATAAACTAAACATGCAACAAATAACTAAAATAAAACCCCCCAAACTTAGTAGTTGTAATGCCCTCATTACAAGAATATAGCAATAAGCACAAGAGGACTTCCTTATAATCAGCTAAGCGTGAGGTGATGGTGGTGGCGGTGGTCGTGGCACAAACACTCGGCGGTCCTCTATATTTGAATTGGAAGGAGGATATTCTGGCATAGGCTTAGGTGGCTGATACTGAAACTATGCGGCAGTGGCTGGATTTAAACTTTGTAAGGATGCGTTCAATGAAGCGAAGGAGTTGTTCATAGCATTGAACATATGGTCTTGTCGCGTTGCCATTCAGGTCATCTTTCTATTAGTATCTTTATTTCTTTTATCCATTTATCTTTGAAGACTACAAAACTGAGAACTGAACATGAACCTGTCTGTCCTTCTACTCCCCTCAGTCTCCTACTCTCTTGTCATCTCATCGTCTCAGAACTCATCATCCTCTGAAGTGTCCTCAACCTCTTCTTCTTCCTTAGAAGCCTTTGGAAATATAAAACTGACACCTCGAGGATGAGACTGCCCTCTAGGCCAGACAGTGTATCGTGCAATCATTCTGGAGTCTAACAACTGGAAAGGCTGCTGAACATGCCATCCCCAGGCCATCGAATGCCTGCTTGCTTGCATAACCCACATATGAGGGATGGGTGTGGTAGTCTGTCTGAGAATGACCCTCTTAGACAGCAGCGAATAGAGAAGATGATAATAGCGCCGATGTTGATGTCAAAGTCTTTGACGATGGCATAAAGCAGTAGCACTTTCTCCCTTATCGCCTCACTGGTATGCATCGAAGGAAAAAGCTTTGCGCACAAAAATGCATACCAGATCTTGCTATAACGGCTCAAGTCTTTGCTTAAGAAGATATTGCCACCCTTCCTTCCCTTAACCCAAACAGTTCCCGATTTAGATATCTCGATCAAAGTCTGGTCATAATTGGGATTGTCGTCTTGTAGCTGAGCATACTGGCATGTGGCAGGGGTTCGCAGGTTGTAATACTCGTTGATTTCCTCTGGACTGAAGGGAGCCTGCTTACCCCTCAGAAATGCCCTATATGGCGCCCTATCCTCAGCATTGGCATAGAATTCTTTCACCATGTTCACTATGACTGGGTTAGGATCATCAGTGAGTATCTCCCAGCCCTGTTCATGTATCTATCTGTGCATCTGCCCGTCAAATGAGTCTGGTGCCAAACCCCGCTCTGGTGTTAGTGCTTTGGTCACTAAGTAATCGTACTTATCAGTGGCATTTTCACTAGCGAACTTTCGTATGTCAAAATCTCGTATGGGTGGTGAAGAACCCGAACCTTTGTCCCTTTGGCACTTCGATGGTGTCTTAGGTGCCATTATTATCAATTATTGTACACTACTCCCCCAAACTTCAGTTTAGCAATAATTCAAGCACTTGGTGTGCACAACTTATAATACCCCTAAATTGAAAAACTTTAAATCAAACATATTATGAGCACTGAAACTAATGTCTTACCCAATAATTTCCCCACTATTAGATGATGGTATTGCAGCTTGCTGCTCCAATTGATGTTGTTGCAGTAGTTTGGTGACTGAACTCTAAATTTTTTGTGCAAAACTGATTACAAAGTAACTGCCCACACTAAGTGTTGAATTTAGTGATGATATTTCCCAAATTGAATGCCAAAATTCGAACTTTCCCTTTCATTTTCTTCTGTAGAATTGACTGGTGCAAACCCTAGGTTTTAGAGGAGTGAAATTCAAAATTTGTTGTGCAATGGGTGTGGTGATTTTGGAATTGATGGAGTTAGAGTTGTGTATATAAAGTGAGATAGAGGTGCCTGCAATTTCGTGGGTATGCAGTGGGTTGAGGTTCGGTTGTGGAAGAATAGAAGTGGGGAAGTGGAGGAAACCAAGTCAAAATGTGTTTAAAACTTTATGATCTGACTCTCGTACCCCCGCCGGGGCGGGCATGGACAGACCCCCCCCCCCGTCGGGGAGGGGTGGTCAGGCTGGAAATGGGCCCGCCGAGGTGGGGGTCTATTCTGTATAGGACTTTGATTTTTCAGTTTCTTCACCTCGTACGCCTGTCCAATAACATCCTAAGTACCTGAAATGCATTGCAACATTAAATATGAGATAACATCATGAAGATTGAGTAAGTATAATCGACTTTACTATAAAAATAGAAACTAACTAACTAAAAATTATACACGAATGATCTACGAAGTACTAGAATTATGAACTAAGCTATGACATGAATAACATAACATAAAAATACTGTAAATGGAAAGAAAATTGGGTTGTCTCCTAATGAGCACTTGTTTTTGAGTTTTTCAGCCTGATTACTCCCTATTCATGGCGCATCGGCAAGTGTGATCGTGGTGGCTTCGTTATCGACGTCGCCACCCTAGTAATACTTTAACTGCTGCACGTTAACTTTGAAAGTCTCAAGTGGATTTCTGTTATACAATTCAACGGCGCTATGTGGGATAACAATCTTGATCGTGAATGGCCCCGACATAGGTATTTGAGCTTTCCGCTAAACAACCTCAGTTGTGAGTTAAACAGTAACATTGATTGCCCTGGTTCGAACTTTCTCTACATAATCTTTTGGTCGTGCCACTTCTTGACTTTTTCTTTGTACAATTTTGAGTTTTCATATGCTTATAGTCAAAATTTGTCAAGTTCATTTAATTGGAGTAATATTTTCTCTCCTGCAGCTGTTTGATCAAAGTTGAGTTTCTGAATGGTCCAATATGCCTTATGATGTAATTCCACTAAGAGGTTACACGCTTTCCCGTAGACCAACTAATACAGAGACATCCCAATTGGTGTCTTGTATGCTGTCCTGTAAGCCCATAACGCATTATCTAACTTTAGAGACCAAACTTTTCTGCTCAGATTCACCACTTTCTCTAAAATTTTCTTCACCTCTCTGTTGGAAAACTCAACTTGACCACTAGTTTGGGGGTGATATGTTCTTGCAACCATATGATTGACCCTGTACTTCGCCAAGAGAGCTATAAATGACCTATTACAGAAGTGACTCCCTTAGTCACTTATAATTATTTTTGGCGTGCCAAACCTTGTGAAGATGTTTTTCTGTAAAAACTTTATAACCGCCTTGGCATTATTTGTAGGGAGTGCTACAGCTTCAACCCACTTTGACACGTAATAGCAAGATGTACAAGTTATTGAATAAGGGAGGAAAAGTTCCCATGAAGTCCATCCCCCATACATCAAAAACCTCGACTTCCATGATAGTGTTGAGCGGTATCTCATTCCTTTTCAAGATATTAATTACCCACCCTTTGGCATCTGTCACAGTTTTTCACGAACTGGTGGGCATCCTTGAACACAGTAGGCCAATAGAATCCTACTTGAAGTACATTGGCCTCTGTCCTCTCACTCCCATAGTGTCCCCATACGCAGATGAATGGCATTCATGCAAAAAATTCTTCACTTCGTTGTGTGGCACACATCTACGGATCATTTTGTCTGCACGCTGTATGAATAAATAGGGCTCATCCCACATGTACCACTTAACGTCCTGTATGAATTTCTTTTTCTGCTGACGTGCCAGATCATGGGGAAGGATTTTTCCCACCAAGTAATTGGTAAAATCTGCATACCATTGACACTCAGAGTTTACTCTAAAAAGTTGCTCATCCAGAAATTATTCATTGATTAAACACTTATTTGCCCCATCCTTATACGGGTTTTCCAGTCTTGAAAGATGATATGCCACTCGATTTTTGGTCACCTTCCTATCATTTATTTCCAAGTCAAATTCATGAAGGAGTATAATCCATCTGATGAGTCTAGGCTTAGCATCCTTCTTTGAGATCAAATAAAGAATCATCGAGTGATTTATGTATACCACGACCTTTGTTCCTATTAAATAAGCTCCAAATTTGTCAAAGGCGTATACTACTTCAAGTAATTCCTTCTCGGTGGTTGTGTAATTCAATTGGACATCTATGAGGGTTTTACTTGCATAGTATATAGCGTGAAATATTTTCTCTCGGTGTTAACCCAAAACAACCCCAATTGCGTAGTCGCTAGCATTGGACATTAACTCGAAAGGCATTGTCCAATCCGGTGCTATGATCACAGGAGCTGTGGTTAATTTCTTTTTCAACTGCTGAAATGTTGTCATGTACTCTTCATCAAAACTAAAAACTGCATCTTTCTCTAAGAGACTGCATAGAGGTTTACCAATCTTAGAGAAATCCTTTATAAACCTACAGTAGAATCCGGCGTGTCCAAGAAAACTGTGGATTCCATTAACTGAATTCGGCGGTGGATGTAATAACCATGAATTTTTAACTCACTTTATAAATAGATATATCAATTATGAATGATATTGAAAAAAAAAAGAAAAAAAACCTTTGTGGCATATGGTGATTAAGTGTCTAATTAAATAACAAGTGTATTATGAGAATTTTATAGGAAGTCCCTCTTATGGAATAATTAAAGTAGTGGACTAGCCTAAGAATGTTAACAATCAATGGAGTTGATTAAGATGATGAACCATAATTGAATATTCAATTTACTTGTAGGTGGCAAGCCTAATTGGGTTATGAAAGTAAAGTGGTATTCTTGATTTATGGGTATGTGTAATAGTCTAAGTACTAAGTGTTACTAGTGGGCTAGCCCAATTGGATGAATAATCAAGCCCACTAATTTTATTCGAAGTTATACCTTAGTGACATTAGTTAAATGAGTTAACTTAGTCCAACATGTGGAATTAATAAATAGTAGCCCAAGTAATATAAAAATAAACTTGACTACTAATAGCCCAAACTAATTAATTGTAAGCCCAAACTTTAATTAAAGAGACCCAACCCTTGGTCCATGAAAGAAAGGACATTTAATCATTATAGTAAGTATATAACACAATAAAAATAAATCTATAATGGGAGAAATGGGGGTATATGGTCGGCCACCAAGGGACATAATGGGGAATTCGAAATTGAAATTTTTGTTAAGCTTGTCAAATATCTTGGATATAATCTTTTGAAACCAACACCCATGACAAGTGTTACCCTCCTAGCATGCCCAACACATGAGTTTAGTGACTAAGCAAGCAAGTAATGATTAGGGGAGAGAGTTAGTAGGAGCATGATTACACTTTCAATTATACCCATTTCCACTAACTTCATTTCATTTGCATACTTACACTTCAAAGCTCCTTAGCTAGAGAAAGAAAGAAAATAAAGAGAGAAAAAGAGAGAGAGGATTTTGGCCAAGAGGAAGAAGAAGAGGGTCTTGAGCTTCATGCATGCTAAGTTTCTAAACTACTTTAGGAAGATAAGGAAGATAGCAAGAAAAACTAGGTATTGATTCTCTTCATTTTTAAAGTTTGATTTCTTATTTGTTGGGTTTTTGATGAAACAAGAGTCCTAAGTTTGACCTTTGAAAATCTCTTCATTTATTGGTGTATGAATGTTTTATATGATGATCAAAACAATTTTGAAGTTGAATATAAGATCAAAAGAGAGATTTGTACCAAATGGATAGAGAAAGGCACATGCATGCATGCATGCACAATGAAATTTGATGATAGATTCTTGCGATGGATGTTGGATATAGTTAATATCAAGATTAGAGTGTTATATTATGGGTTTATCAAAGGAGACTTATGGATTTTTTTTATGAGTTCATGTGATTGAGATTTGGAAAAAGATGTTAGATGGATTTTTGAAGGAATTTTTGTTTAACCAGTATGCTTTATCATGTGTATGTTGAAATCTACAAGTGATACTTGAGGTTTTATTTCTTGATATGATAGATGCATGAGTTAAGGGCTAAACCCCTTTAAAATCACTCATATATGTTTTCAAATGAGCAAGTTATGAATTAAATCCCAAACTACCCAACTATGGAGAACATGCTACTGATCAGTCACTTGTGGACTATTTTCAATAATCAAAACAGACTCAATTTTTGTGTTTGATATATGGAATACCAAATGGACCCAAATCCGAGATGTAGATCTCGAGATATGAATGTTTCTGAAAAGGACCTCAAATCTGGAAAACTACTAAACTGTTATGAATGTCCTTACGGATCAGTCCACTTTGACACTGATTTCTGGGACCTAAACAGAACAAAATCTGGTATTCGATGAATTGAATTTGGAGTTCGAGAAGATTCGAATCCAACACCTCCGGCGGAACCAAAATCTGAGTTGTAAACTTCGTTCAACAAACGTTTCCGTGAAGGACCCCAAATCTGAAAATGTTGAGCGAAAATTTGAGTGTCAATATGAAGTGTAATGAAAATGGGTTATTGTAATAAATAACTTTAAAGCCACTAATGGGCTAGTAAGTTAATTACATATAAAATGAAATGTAATTAATTACTTAATTATTATTTAAATGATGTTAAGTAATAATTAAAATGAGTTAGTGTTATTGGGATAACTACTTAATTAAGATTAAATAATAAATTGAGTTAATTATTTAATTAATTATTATATAATGACTAAAGTGTAATTAAGTAAGACTAAGTGATAATTACTTACTTACTTTGACATGAAAGTTTATAGATTTAATTGTTTATTATTCAGATAATAAATAAAGATGAATGTTAATTAATTATCCTTTTAATAATAATAAGGAATTATTAAAGAAGAATAAAGTGAATAAATTAAATATTATTTATTCAAAGATGAGGGAGTTATTAATTATTATTTAAAGACAAATAATAATTTAAGTGTCCATTATTTAATTAATATTAAATAACGAGGAGTAATAATTGGGTATTAGTAAGTAATAACTAAAAGTATATGGTTAATTACTATTTAATTTATATTAATTGAAGGAAAAGGGGGTTAATAATTTAATGAAATTAAAATAACTCCTTAATTAAACGATTATGATAAAATGTTTAAAGATCTAATAAGTGTTTATCACTTAAGGATAGCCTTATTAAATTATTAAATCATTAACCTAAGATCAATTAAATATCTTATAGGATTAATGATAGTATATTAGATGCATGTACCCTATGATTGTATTATTGGTTAGATAATAATACGAGTAGGCGTATTGATGAACAAATATATGTAGTACTAATTGACAGTTCTACCTTATCAATGATAGGCCATTCAAAAATTGTTAATTAAAGCTAGAAAGTTGTAGCTCGCTAAACAGACAAGTTTCCTAACTCAAACTCAAGTTATTATTGTTCAAGAATGCTGATGGATAAATATTGTTGATTTTTCCACATCTTGATGAATTATTGTGAATCGCACTTGGTGCAAATTAAATTCATGTTCTACTATATGTTGAATTGCTTATGAGATGGATCTACGCTAGTTTTGTCAGCTAGATCAAGCATGTTTAAAATTTTTAATTCAAATTCGTTATGAGATGGATCTATGCTAGTTGTGTCAGCTAGATCAAGTATGTTTAACATTGCTTATGAGATGGATCTATACTAGTTGTGTCAGCTAGATCAAGCATGTTTAAAATTTGTTAAATCAAATTTCTTTTAAAGAGTTGTGCCTATTCAATTGATTTGATAAGGACAATTAACTGAGAAAGGAATGTTATTGAGGCATCATATTGGAAACAATTGTTGTTGTCTAGTAAGTGTTTATGCATATTACACCGGGCACGAAAGGTTGATCCCCTTGACTACCAAACCGCAAAGGACCAGTTTGAATACTGACACACTTTGCAGATGTTCATGGTCATGTTGGACCACTCAGTATCTATAGTTCATAGTCATGGTGGACAACTCCAAACCTATTTGTATCTATGGTTCATGGTCATGATGGATCACTCCGAACCTATTATTCAAATGTTCGAATAATAAGAAAGTAATTCATGTTCTTCTACAATCATATTCTATTGTTGAAATTTGAGCAATAAATTCATTTTTATAATAATATATCTTCTTGTGTTTATACTTGCTAAGCTTGTTGCTTACTCTTGCTATATCATGACATTTATTTCAGCTAAGTCATGATCGTCTAAGAGAGACAAAGGAAAGGGTAAGGCTCAGGAGTAGTTTGATTATGAACTAAGAAAGTGTTTAGTTTAAATAATTGATGTAAACCTTTTATAATATTAAGGGTATGTTTTATGTTAAGGTTGAGACCTTGGGATTTATGATGAAGACTTTATATTAATGAACAACGTATGTTTATTATTCTGCAACAGTCTTAGAATGTTTATGTTAATGATGGATTGTGAGCACCGAATCCGAGGTAAGAGGACCCAGGTTTGGGGGCGTCACAGGTTGGTATCAGAGTTGTAGGTTATAAACTTTAGAAATACGAAACCTAGGTTATAACCTTAGAAGAAAACTCGTATAGAGTATGTTAAGTGGTGGATTGTGGAAATTCATCATAGTTTTAGTTTTACTTAATAAAATATCATTTCATTTTATCAATGAATATATTTTATTGTGGTACTGATGTTGGTTTTAATTGTGGTGTTTGTAGGATGGCTGTGACGTCCCCAAATTCAGGTGCTTGAAACCCGAACTCGGTACTTTTCGATACCATTTCTTTGAGCAGAATAATAATAATAATGTCATAAATATCAAACTTAATTTACATTTCAGAGTTGTCTAAATCCTAGGTACGCGACCTTTAAAACATTTCATTACATGATAGATGATAAATATCATCATCTTATTTAAGTCTAGCTATTACATAAGATAACACAAACTTATACTGCTAGCTTTCCTTTCCCTTTGTTCTTACCTGAACCTTTAGGTCGATCAAACATAGCTGAAAACATTTAAATTAAGCAAGAATGAGCATTTGAGTGCCCAGCAAGTAATAGCAATCAATAAACATTAGCTGAAAGGATTAAATATTTTTTTTTTGAATGACACTTCAACAACGAAGCAATAGTTGTGAAGTAAACTGAAGCAACACTAAACAACATAACATTTCTATTTCCAATTTTAAAACTACGTACTGACTATAAATAGAGAGCAGTCGATAGACTATGAACATAGTTTTCAGTTTTCAAAAAGGTCAAACAGAACTTCATTTGTAAACCGTCATAACTTACAGGCACCGGGGGTGATCAGCATGTCATGCCCTGTATTGATCAATACTACATACCAGAATGATATTCTCGTTCATCATATCCGCCTTAGGTGCACAAAGTTTTCCCATGTTTGGGATGTTCATACTTAGTCGGGAATCCAAACCAAACAATTCGGTTGGATATCAATAAGGTTCTATTATATTCAAAAGATATTTTAAATCTGTGTCTAGCCGAGGCAAATAGCTTAGACGACTTTTAATTAAGATATACATATTGGAAATCAATAAGTATGTATCAACATGTTCAATAATTATCCAAGTGAGGACACTTGTATAACCAATCTTAGAAATTTACGAACATAATAAATATCTCTGAATCTAATAGTAATACTGTACTGATAAACAATGTACGAATAAAGTTCAAGAACTTGCATGAATACGAATATTTGAGTACATAATCAATAGCAATAGAGTTAATAATCTGACATAATGATAATAATTCTGAAACTTTCTTACTCACGTTCATTACATAAGGTAAGTGCAAAGTTAGAATATTTGCACAATGTAAAGTAGGGTTCGGATACTTGCACAATATAATTTGAGTACGGTTAGGAAACTTGCTCAATATTAATTGGAGTAAGTTTAGGGAACTTTCCTGGTCTGCTGCTTACACAGCTTAGTTCTATCTTTTATTCAACGACCTATCATTTATAAGATTATTCTATTGATTAGAATAACATATCATAACACATAGTACTGTTATTTACAGTCAATACATAACCTAATCACATTGTCACGTAGTTGTATCAATCATTAAGACACAAACAAATACTTATACAGTCAAACTATATAGGTTCGGATCAATTTCGGTAGTATTTGGGTGTATCGACGGCTTTATCAGTTAATTATCGAGTTTAAAACTCTATCATGTAGTTCAATATTATCTTGGATATTTTAAATACCCGTTATATTATTTTTAAATGACTTATAATAATTTTTAAATAATTATTATAATTTATCTTGATTTTTCAAACTCTAGAATCATTATTAAATGATTTAAATATTAGATAATTCTATTATCATTAATATTTAAATAATATTAAAATATTAATGCAACCATTGCCAAAATATCAAAGTTATTTATAATAACTCAAAATATTTTTAAAGTATTAATATTACCCTTAAATAATTTTTAAAATATTTAAAATCATTTTTAAACAAGTACTATTAATATTAAAATATTAAGGTATTATTCACTAAAATATTAAAAGTCATTTATAATAACTTAAAATATTTTTAAACCATTTATATCCTTTTAAAATGATTTTTAAATCAATAAAATTATTTTTAATCTATTTATTTAATATAATTATTCAATAAATCTAATATCATTAATTTTAAATAATTAATGAAATTTACTTCAAAAGATTGAAAGTTATATTTTATAACTTAAAATATTATTAAATACCTTATTATCATTTAAAATGATTTTTAATATAATAAAATCATTTTTATATAATTTATTTAATACATTTATTAAATAAATTAAATATTAGTAATATTCAAATAATTACTAATATTTATGGAAAATATTCCAAATTATTAAAAGTTAATTTTTATGACTTAAAATAATTTTTAAAACTGATTTTATAATTTTCGAAATTTATTTACTATTTTTAAATGATTTTTAGAAATATAATTAATTAAAATTTATAAAACTGTCGCTATAGCCTTTGGCGACAGAAACCGTCGCCCTAGATGTTCTTGTGCAACCCAGACATTCATAAGCAGTTAACAAGGGGGCACGTTTGACCCAAGTTTAATTCAGTGTGTATAGTATTTTTAGGCTAGCCATTGATTAGATCTTGTAGTACTAGTGTAAGACTACATGACCTAAAAACAAACATGGCCAAACAACATAAGACGAGTGAGATCTAGGGCCTTAAACAAGCTGTCAAAGCTGTTCTTCATTTCTGGGTTACCTAGAAATGAAGAACCGTTCGTGAGGCCTACTTTGGGCTTCTACAACTTGCAATCTAAGTGACGTTTTAGTGATCTTAAGGTTTCAGTTTGTAGACAACATGTATGTGTACATATCTAGTACATAACATCATCATAACAACAATACCATCTTAAGATGCATGTCGGTCAAACTATGTAAGAAGACCTGGTCATGCGTTTTCTTGGTTACCCAGAAAACGTATTTCATGGTCTTCTGGCTTGGTTTGACCGCTCACTGTGATCTACCTGACAAATATTTAGGCGATCTAAAAGCTTGAATTTACAGTTAATATAACATACAACAACCTGGATACAAGAACAAGAACAAAACAATAAACACAAGAAAGATCCGGGCGCTTGAGTAAGTTGTCAGGCCCTTTCTGGGCAGTTTCTAGGTTACCCAGAAACGCCCAGTCATGGCCGGTCAACGGCTTTTGACCATCAATATCTCACAATATGTTCATGCTATGACCTTGATTCAAGTTCCAGAGTAAAGATCTCATAGCACACTACAATATCAAACACTTAAAACACCAAAACAATAAACACACTGAGATCTAGAAGGTCTAACATTCGGTTGTCAGACCACATAAGAAAAATTTATAGATTTTGTAAATCTTTAAATTCGAGCATATAAATGTTATGGATCCACTATTTAGCAACCTAGATCACTGATTCACACCTTATATAACATATTTAAATATTCCTACATCAAATCTAACATAGCATACAAGATTAATTTTTCTTGGCTTAGGGTTTACCTTTCTTGAACAAGATCTTGAATCTAACTTCTGATCTGCTATAAGTGTTAGTGGGGTTTGATTAGGGACTGGTCTAGTAAGGTAATTTCAGAGGTTTTGAGTTGAGAGAGTCTTGGTTGAGTGTTGGTGTATAAATGAGGCAAATAATGATTGTTCCCTCTCTTGATCTTATATAAAACATGGATGCAATGCATTTGGATTGTTAAAGTGGCTGAGATATTTGGCTTAAAGGCACATGGCTAGCTAGAGTTGGTCACCAACCACTTACTAGGGCTACATCTACACTTCACCTCATTAAAATATTCAAAAGGGCAATTTGGTCATTGGGTTTTTATTTTTAGCGGCAAAGTGGGCAATCTATTTTAACCCTTAGGGTTTGACCCTTAGGGTTTAACCCTAAAGTTCCATGAGTCCAAATTCTAGGATTATGCAATTAGGGCAAAAATGGAAATCTTAATTTCTAAAAATGTGAATTAGGGTTTCCTATTTAAATTAGGTTTTCTAATCACCTAGGATTTGTAAATTAGACTTTATAATATACTAATTACCATTAACCTTGCTAAATTAGTAATTATGGTTTACAACTTAGCAATTAGGGTTCTAATTTAGTAATTAGGATTTTCGTAATTAACATTAAATCTATAATAATTGCCATTAATTATATAACATAACTTAACAAATCTTACAGTCGCAATTGACTTATGCACTATAGTTTATCAGTAATGCTAGGGTTTTGTACTGTTTTACTATAACTGTTTTGCACATTAACATTACACACATATCAGGCATGTTTATATCACTAAAATATAAATAATATTATATTAATATTCTCATTCCTTATTCAAAATCCAGAATTAGGGTTTTGAATCCATATCCGGCATAACCTTCATATATACCATTATTAATTAAGTTAAAATAATTAACTTAACTAATATAATAAAATACATATCATAATATTTCTTATAATCATATCACATATATAATAATCATATTTTCATGGAAAATAAATAATAAATATTTTTATTACAAAATTAATTTATAATAAGAATATAATATATAATGATCAATAATTCTTAAAAAGAATTTATTTACAATTATTCATGTAATAAATAAGTTTTATTTATCACATAAATACATATACTTTTCTTTGCACATAATCCCACCTTTATATATAAAAAAAATTAAATACAAAATTTATTATTTAATTATATTAAAAATATTGGGTTATTACAATGGCTGACAAGTGTCAGGGGAGTCATTCAGTAGATCAGGAGGAAGCTGTGCCAGAGGTGATGGTGGATACCTCACAAGATGAGATTATTGGTGACTTACTAGCGAAGAACTATGAGCTAGAGAAGAGGATTTTAGAGTTAGTGGAGCAGAATATGACCCTTCAAATTTCTAAGTAGTAGTGCAAGAACGCTGCTTACCAGGCACAGGCTGAGTTAGCCGAGTTGCAAGGGAGGTTGGAGCAGAGAGAGCTACATCTAGGACAGTTGAGAGGTGAGATGGAAGCTAAAGATGTGAGGATATATACTTTGGAGCGAGCTTTAGACATAGCCTTTATGCAGTTCGATGCCAAGTGGATGAGCTGCCCTCCAGCAGCTAGAGCAGGCGTTGATTTGTATTCATATTCGATATAGTCCCACTTTTTGTTTCTATTAGGGACAATTTAGTTGTTGTAAATCTTTATGCTTTGTTGTGTGCATAGGATGGTAGTTAGACCCCAACTTTTGTTTTGATAAAGGGGTAGATGGTAGTGAATCCTCACTTTTTGTCCATTAAAATGGGATAGTTGGTATTTGTGGAAATATGGCAGACATGTGTGTCACAAAAACTTTTGGTTTATGAATATCAGTGCGCTTTTATGACTAAATTTTTGATCATATAGATAAAACTTGAGAATGAAGATAGTAATTATCTCTATGATTAATGAAAGTTTTATTAAGCTAAAAGGAATGTTTTAGTAGGCTAAAAAGATAGTTCGGCAAGATGAGCATGATGATAATGTTATTATTAGAGTTAAAATTATGTGTTGTATTTTTAAAGACTTATAACATAGAATGAAACTCGAAGTGATCCATGTAGAGTTTATCTGTAAAAATTGTGGTGTGTAAATAAGGGGACATAAGTTAAGCGTGAATTTGATTCCGACACGTTTAGGGGAGTTTGATGTTATCCTAGGTATGGATTGGTTGTTTAATCATAAGGCGGTTATAGATTGCCAGAAGAAGAGTATACACCTTAAGACCCTAAATTAGTGTAAGGTTATATTTTATGGTAGCAAGTCGCCAAGACAAACGAGTTGTCTGACGATGATGCAGGTCAAGAGAATGTCACGCAAGGGATGTGAAGGTTATTTGGCTCATGTAGTGGATACACGGGTGGTGAATTCGAACATGGGGCAGATACCTATAGTGAATGAGTTTGGGGATGTCTTTCCAGAAGAACTTTCGAGACTTCAGCTAGACAGAGAGATAAAATTTGTGATTGATTTAGTACCGGAGACAGAGCCGATATCGAAAGCACCGTATCGAATGACTCCGATAGAAATGAAAGAATTGTTGCTCCAGCTACAAGAACTGTTGGACAAGAAGAACATCCAATCCAGTGTGTCTCCGTGGTGAGCACCTATGCTATTTATAAAGAAGAAAGATAGCTCGATGAGACTATGTATGAACTATAGAGAGTTGAATAAGGTGACAATCAAGAACAAGTACCCGTTACCAAGAATAGACGATCTGTTTGACCAACTTAAAGGAGTGAGGTGTTTTTCTAAGATTGACTTAAGGACTGGTTATCATAAATTGAAAGTAAGGACGGAGGATGTACCAAAGACAACATTTAGGACTCGTTACGGTCATTATGAGTTCCTAGTAATGTCGTTTAGACTGACAAATGCACCAGCTGCTTTTATAGATTTGATGAACAAAGTATTTAAACCGTACTTGGATAAATTTGTGGTTGTGTTCATTGACGATATTATGGTATAATCAAAAACTGAGGAGGAGCATGCAGAACATTTAAGGATAGTACTGGAGACGTTAAGAAAGGAGAAGCTTTATGTAAAATTTTCAAAATGTGAGTTCTAGTTTAAGAAGGTTCAATTTTTGGGACTTGTCATCGACGAAAAGGGAATTTTTGTTGATCCAACAAAAGTATAAGTGGTGAGAAATTGGGTACAACCGAAGACATCTACAGAGGTCAGAAGTTTCTTGGGATTGGCAGGATATTACAGGAGATTTATTTAGGATTTCTCGAAGATAGCAACACCATTAACTAATCTGACAAGGAAGACTGTTAAATATGTGTGGACAGAGAAATGTGAACAGAGTTTTCAGGAATTGAAGAAAAGATTAAGTGAAGCACTTGTGTTGTTTCTACCAGATAGCATGAGGGGTTTTATAGTGTGTAGTGATGCATCACATAAGGGGCTAGGTTGCATGTTAATGCAGAATAGTAAAGTCATTGCGTACGTATCGAGACAATTGAAGGACTATGAGAAGGGATACCCTACCCATGACCTAGAATTAGCAGCGGTAGTGTTTGCGCTTAAGATTTGGAGACATTATCTCTACAGAGAAAGAGTTAAACATGAGACAGAGGAGATGGTTAGAATTAATCAAGGACTATGATTGTGAGATCCTATATCATCCAGGAAAGGCCAATGTGGTGGCAGATGCTTTAAGCAGAAAGAGCCAAGAAAGATTGTTCGTATTGACAGAACAAAAAGAATTAGTCAGAGAAATGGAGAAAATGGAGTTGGAGGTGAAAAATCTGAAGAATTCAGATGAAGTAATGGAAATGGAAGCAAGTCCGACTTTACTCGACAAGGTGCGTTAGAGTTTATGCACTAGAGGCCAATTATTTGATATAATTGCTTAATATTTTGGTAATATATTTGATTGAGTAAATAAATGATTTTATTATGATTTTATTTACTGCGCTATATAAATGGTAACATAATAAAATTCCTCAAAATAGTGATACAAATTATATAGTTTCAAGTATGTGACTTGAACATGAGATTATATAATTACAATTTGTATCATTGCTCTTAAATGTCCCTAGTCGAGTATCATTGTTAATGGGATAACACGGATTCATTGAGACTAGTATGTGGATTGACTGATGACCAAATCTCATTGGTCATAAATATATGAGATATTGAGTTAATGCATATGTACATGTTAGAGAACGATGTACTAGACATACCCACTATGAGAATTCTATGTGGAGCATTATGCAAAGTGTCATTAGCGATTCTCATAGTTACAATGATGTAATGATCCTCCGACCTAAAATCACTATATTACTACACGGAAATGTATGTACTTTGATATCATCAAAAGTCACCTTTAATAGGGTGGACAATAAAGGTGATTATTAGGTACATCATGAATCGTGTGAGAAATATGAGTGATTTAGATGGAATTTAACCCTCCTATATATTAGAGGTTATATCCATAGGCCTCTTGATTGAGTAGGACTATGAAATGTTTGGCCATGCTCAAATAGTGATTAGTTTCATATAGTATATTCATTGATCAAGAAAACTCAGATTAAATTATGAAGAGTATGACACATTCCATGACTCGAGTTTAATCTAGGATGTCAAGGTTAAATGATTAAATTACATTGAAACATTGGTCACGAAAAGGTTGCATCAAATCATCGATCTTATTATTACTTGGGTAGCACTGATGCATTACTAGATGCCGCTCACTGTTTATAATTTGATTTTAAAATTATTGCAAATGTAATAATAACCTATAGGGTCACACATATAGAACATATTTAAAAAGGGAATTAATTTAAATTGTAAGGATTTAAATATATCAATATGATTGATAGAATTTAAATCACGAATTTAAATTAAAAGGATAATTTGTATATATATGTATATTAATTAAGTAAGACTTAATTAAGATATAATATATATATATATATATATATATATATATATATATATATATATATATTCAAATTTTATTTTAATTAGATTAGGTATTTGATTAATTCCTTTTTACTGTTATATATACATGATATATCAGCGATTTAGGGATAATAATCATAACCTAAGAAACCCTAGCCACTCTTAGAGAGAGACTAGAGAGAAAAAGTTTCAAAAATCCTAATCCTTGGTGGCTAGTACCACGACTTTCTCTTTACTGCAGATCGTGTGACGATTCGCGGAGCGTTCGTGTGGACACCATACATACGTTGTTTCGTTGGATTGCATTGGAGATTCGAAGCCGTTACAAAATTCTCTATAATAGGTATAAAATCTAAACACTGAATTAATATGTTTTCGCATGGATCCTGTGTTATGGTTTCAGAATTATCTTTGAAAATTTTAATTTCCGCTACTTTTATGTGCCGAAATCACCTACAAGGTGAAGGAGGCACAAGGAAATGATGAGGAATGTATTGACCTCGCGAAACAGTTAGCTGAAGGTGAACAGTTAAAGTACAAAATTGACAGCACTAGATTGCTGAGATTTAAAGGGAGGATTTAGGTACCTGCAGTACCCAAATTAAGAGAAAAAATCTGTAAGAGGCTCATACTACGAGGTATTCAATACGTCCAAGAAGCACCAAGATGTATCAAGATTTACGCCAACATTATTGGTAGTCTAACATGAAGAGAGAGGTTGCTGAATGCGTCAGCAGATGTTTAACTTGTTAGAGAGTTAAGGCAGAGCATCAACGACTAAGTGGACTGTTACAGCCATTGGAAATTCTGGAATGGAAATGGGAACACGTCACAAAACCATATGGGTGATTGTTGATCGTCTCACAAAGTCATCAAACTTTTGCCGATCAAGATCAGGTATACTTTGGATCATTTGGCCAAATTGTATATCAAGGAAATAATTTCGAGACATGGAGTGCCAGTATCAATTGTGTCTGATAGAGATCCGCGCTTCACGTCTAACTTTTGGAAGAGTCTTCAAGAAAGAATAGGGACATAGCAAAGGTTAAGTATCACATATCATCCACAGACAGACGGGAAATGTAACAACCCGATATTTTCTATATAAATAAATAAGAAATTTTGCGTATAAATTTTTTTTTAGAATGAGGATTTGTACAAGATATTATGTATTTATGTGGTAAATAAAAATATATTTATTACATAAATATTTACAAATAATTTTATTTTAGAATTATTGATTATTATATAAGTTTATTCTTATAATAATTACTTTTATGGTAGAAATGTTTTTATTAATTATTTTCCATGAAAATATAATCATATATTATTTAAATAATATATGGAGTGATTTTTAGAATAAATATAATAATTATTTTATTATATGAATTTTAGTACAGATTATTAAGTTAACTATTTTACCTTAATTATTAAGGTTAAGTAGGAAGAATAAATCAGATATGAAATCCAAACCTAATTTTGGATTATTGTCAAGGTACGAGAATAATAATATAATTTTAAATTTTAGTGCTATAAATATGTACAATATATTAGTATTGATAATGGTTGGTCAATTATGGTGTTTAATTTCAAAACCCTAATATTATTTGGCTAAACCCTAATTTAGAAATCAATTGTGGGTTTAAGACGGTTATTTAAATGTGTTATATATTTTATGTTGTGTGTTACATAACGTTATGATAATTAGGAAACCCTAATTATAAATTTAAAACCCTAGGTTATATTTGAATTTCTAATAATTAGAAACCCTAATTGGAAACCTGAACTAGAGATTTTGATTAGTCAGAAATTGTGTTACTGTGGATAATAATGCGTATGATATATTTTATTAAGGTAAACCTAATTAGTAAATTAAAATTATAATGATTAGAACCCTAATTAAAGATCTAGAAACCCTAAATTATTAAAAAAACCCTAATTTTCTATTAAAATCCTAATTTTTAATTAGTAAGTTATAATTGAAATTTTATTGAACTTTAGTCTTAATTGTTCAAACTCTAGAAATTATTTGGGATACCTTAAGGATTAAAATCTAGTGATTAAAACCTAGATTCAAGCACCATGGACAAAAATACCCTTAAATTATTTTGTTAGTTTACTAAAATAGCCATTTTGAATTTATTTAATAATCTAGATTGCAAATTCATCACCCTAGATTATAGCACATGCCTATATATCATTCAAGTTTATCCTAATTGCCACCTTGCATGTTAGATACAATGAATCTAAGTGGTATAAATAGATTAAGAGAGAGAAAATTATCATTTTGCTAGCTATTTTTGCACAAACACTCCACCTAAGTCTCTCTCTCTAAACCCACTAATTTTCAGTGCTAGATCAGTAACAAAACCGAGCCCCACTAACAGCTACAAGAAATCAGTAGCCTAAGATCAAAATTTTTCAAAGAAAAGGTATAAACCCTACTTAAATTTCTGTCCATTTTTCGGTTGTTAGATGTTATATTTGAGTGTTAGAATATGTTGTTAGTAGTGTCTAGTGATGATCTGGGTTGATAGATGTTAGATCCATAACATCTATAGACTCGGATTTGAGTTTTTGCAAAATCTGGAAAAACTTGGTTCTGTGGTCTAACAACGAATGTCAGTGGCCACAGATCCTTGATTGTTTATGGGTTGTGTTGTTTTTAAGTTGTTATTGATAGTCTGTAATGTTGTCTTTAATTTTCACAAAGAATCGAGGTCATTTGATGTGTATATTGTTAGTTATTAACGGTCAAATACCGTTGACCGAGCTTGACCAAAGAGTTTCTGGGTAACCCAGAAACTCAAAATCAGCGCCTGACAAGATTTTGTCAAGCCATGATCTGTTACTTGTTTCTTGTTTTTATTCTTTTCTTGTAACCATGTTGTAGTTTGTTAGTTTAACTACAGAACACCGCTATTAGAACACCTAAACATCAAACCGGATTATTACAGTGGCCGATCAAACCAGGCTGGAGGATCACAACATACGCTTTCTGGGTAACCCAAAAAGCTTATGAATGTGAGTTCTGACGGGTTTGACCGGATCGTATCTACTTGATCTGTTGTTGTTATTGTGATATAATGTGATAGACCTACTCTATTATATGTTGGCTACACACTGCAACTTTTAAATCGCTAAAAAATCACCTAGATCACAAGTTATGGAAGCCCAATAATGAGCAGTCGAACTGTTCTTCAATTCTGGGTAACCCAGAACATGAAGAACAGCTCTGACAGCTTGTTCAACGCTTCGGATCTCGTTAGTTATGCATGGTTTGATGATGTTGTCTGTTGGATCGTGTAGTCTTGTACTTGTACTACATTATCGGACCATCAACATGTCCAAAAACAGATTTGGTAGCGTTTAATCAATGGTCAAAGTGGTACCCACGAAACTGCCTTATGAATGCTCAAGAACATGAAGAACACCTATAGCGACGGTTATGTCGCTATAGGTGACCTTTAGCGACAGATTATTTATTATTTTTCGGAAATTAATAAAAAAATAGAAAAAAATAGTTTTTAATTATAAAAAATACAAAATAAATTATTAAAAATTATTAAAAATTCCGAAAATTAGTTTTTAATTATTTTTATTATATTTCATAAATATTTAATATTTTTGAAATATGAAAAGCATTTAATTTATTTAATTATAATATTAAATAAATTATTTAAAAATGATTTTTATATTAGAAAAATCATTAAAAATTATATTATGATATAAGAAAATATTTTAAGTTATTTTTAATGACTTTTAATATTTTATGATAAATTTTATTAATAAATTAATATTAATGGTAATTAATTTATTTACTAAATGAATTAAGTAAATTAATTAAAAATGATTTTATTATATTAAAAATCATATTAAATGAAAATAAAGTGTTTAAAAATATTTTAAGTTATAAAATATAACTTTTAATATTTAAAGGATAATTTTATTAATAATTTAATATTAATGATGATTAAGTTATTATTATTGACATTAAATTTATTTAATAATTATATTAAATAAATAGTTTAAAAATGGTTTTATTAATTTAAAAATCATTTAAAATGGATATAAATGAATTAAAAATATTTTTAAGTTATGAACAATGACTTTTAATATTTTGATGAATAGAACATTAATACTTTAATATTAATGTTAATTATTTAAAAATAATTTTAAATATTTTAAAAATCGTTTAAGGGTAATATTAATACTTTAAAAGTATTTTGAGTTATTATACATAACTTTAATATTTTGAAAATGATTTCATTAATAGTTTAATACTAATTAAATATTAATGATAATAGAATTGATTAGTATTTAAATCATTTTAATATGATTCCGATGTTTGAAAATTTAGGATAAATTATAATAAATGTTTTAAAATTATATTGAGTCATTTAAAAATAATATGACTGATATTTACGGATATTGTTAGACTCGATAATTACCCGATAAAGTTATCGGTACACCGACATAATTCAGAAATTGATCTGGACTTAGATATTTTGATTGTATAAGTGATTATTTGTGATTCAATGGTTGTTAAATTTATATGTCAATGTGATTAGGATATGTGCTGACTGCAATAAGCAGTGTTATGTGTTATAGTATATTGTTCTAATCGAACGAACGATCTTATTAATGATAGGTCGTGAGATAAGCGATAAAACTAAGTTGCATATTGTAAGCAGCGCATCAGGCAAGTATCTAACCTTTGCATTTTCTTTATGCAATGGATGTGAGTAAGATTGTTTCTAAACTATATTATTATTGTACAGATTATGAACTTTATATTATATAAGCTCATTGAATATCAACATGTTAGTATATAATAATTCGGACTTATATATTCTGTTCGTTAATTTCTAGAAATGGTTAAACAAGTGTCCCCACTTGGATAATCATTGTATTTAATCACATGTTGATATACCTTTGTCAATTACCTGTATACATATATGTTGAATTATAGATTATTGTTGAACAAGATAAAACTTTTGATTTGGAACCCAGAAAAGTATGAACATCCCTACACGGGAAAAACTTTTATGCGCCTAAGGCGGACAGAGTGAACGATACCCTCGTTCTTGCACGTAGTATTGATCAATGCAGGGCATAACGGGCTGATCACCACCGTGCCCGTAAGTTATGACGGTTTACAGATGAATTTCTGTTTAACCTTTTCGAAAATGAAAATAATGTTCATGGCATGTCACTATAACCTCAGATATAGTCATTATGTAGTTTCAAAAATTTGAAAGAGAGTTGTTATGTTATTATTATTGGTCCAGAATACTTCACAACTATTGACTTGTTGTAGAAGAATAGTACAAAGAAAACATTTAAATCCTTTCAGCTTATATATATATAATTGCTATTGCTCGCTGGGCACTCAAATGCTCAACCTTGCTTAATTTAAATGTTTTCAGCTAAGTGTGAACGACCAGAGAGCTCTGCTAAGAACAAGTTAAAGGGAAAGGTTGCTGAATGAATGAATGTTATCTTATGTAATAGTTAACTTTAGTATGACAATGATATTATATTAGCTATCATGGGTTGTAATGAATGTATTAATGGTTACGTACTTGGGAGCTAGACTCTGATAATGATATAAATTAATTTGATCTTTTATATTATTGTTATTATTATTAGTATTATTCCGCTCATAGAAATGGTATCGTGAAGAACCGAGTTCGGGTTTCAAGTATCCGAGTTTGGGGTCCTCACAGGAAAAGCGAGAGAACAATTCAAACGCTAGAAGATATGCTCAGGGCCTATGTGATGGACTTCAAAGGAAGTTGGTAAGATCATCTTCCATTGGTAGAGTTTGAGTATAATAATAGTTATCATGCAAGCATTGGAATGCCGCCATACAAAGCCCTGTATGGAAGAAAGTGCAGAACACCCTTGTGTTGGGACGAGGTAGGTGAACGGCGACTGTTGGGACCAGAGTTGGTACAACAGACCGTGGAGATCATCAAGGTGATATAAGCTCGGTTAGTAGCAGCTTAAGATCGACAGAAGAAATACGCGGATATTCATTGCAAGAAAAGAGACTTCAAAGTGGGAAGTTATGCATTCTTGAAAGTATCTCCTTGGAGGGGAAATATAAGATTTGGAAAGAAAGGCAAATTGAGTCCGAGATTTATTGGACAGTTCGAGATATTGAAGAAGATAGGTGAATTGGCGTACGAGTTAGCTTTACCCCCTGAACTCGAACATATTCATAACGTATTTCATGTATTAGTGTTATGACCTTATAAACCTGATTACAAGCATGCAATATCGTACAAGCCGATCCAAGCCGAGAAGGACTTATCATATGAAGAAATTCTTATTAAAATTTTAGATAGAAAAGAGCAGAGGTTAAGAAATAGGGTTATATATTCAGTCAAAGTTCTGTGGAGGAACCACAACGCTGAAGAAGCTACGTGGTAACTCGAGAAAAAGATGAGGGAGAGTTATCTGAATCTTTTTGAGTAACATTAGGTGGAATTCCGGGGACGGAATTCTTATAAGGAGTGGAGAATGTAATAACCATGAATTTTCAAGTCACTTTATAAATAGATATATCAATTATGAATGTTATTGAAGAAAACAAAATAAAAAATAACTTTGTGGCATATGGTGATTAAGTGTCTAATTAAATAACAAGTGTGTTATGAGAATTTTATAGGAAGTCCCTCTTATGGAATAATTAAAGTAGTGGACTAGCCTAAGAATGCTAACAATCAAGGGAGTTGATTAAGATGACGAACCCTAATTGAATATTCAATTTACTTGTAGGTGGCAAGTCTAATTGGGTTATAAAAGTAAAGTGGTATTCTTGACTTATGGGTATGTGTAATAGTCCAAGTAGTAAGGATTAATTACATATTTTAGTACATTTTTAGAAATAATTACAATAATGATGAATAGATAAAATAATTACAAAAGTAATACATTTTTCCATATTTATTTACAAAATTAATACATTTGGGTATCCCTTAATCGCGGCCCAGGATTATCTCCCTTATCTTTTCCTATTAATTATTTTTTTTATTCAAACACATCAGACCCATTTTTGATCTCTATTCCTATTTCTCTCTCTTTTTTCTTCTTCATCCTCTTTTTTCTGACTATAAACCAAAGTGGCGACGATATTGATCTAGCATGTAATGTGAATGGGATTTCATTTCAGATTACAGATCTGAGAACGGTGATGAGCATGTTGGTATTGATCGCCAGAAAGCTCACAGGCTTCTTGGAGATTTGATATGTTCTTGCGAGGTGGAACCATTGGCTATGCTGGACCTTTCAAATCAGTTAAATTCATTTGTTAAATTAGATTATGATGTTGTCAAAGCCAATTGCTTGAAATTTATGAGGAAGAGAAAGTCAAGGTCAAGAATATCTTCAGAAATATGGATGGACAGATCAGCCTTTCGGTTGATGTATTGAGAAACTACAGACGTCGTGGTAATTATGACAAATTTATGTGCCTATCGGCACATTTTATTGATGATAGTTAGAAATCAAGAAAGTGGGTGCTTCATTTCCAGCATTTATGGGACTGAGAATATGATTTCGTTTTCGAAGCCATTTTAAAGACTCTAAAAGATTGGGAGATTGAGGAGAAAGTATCCACTGATAGAAAAGATTGGTAACCAAACATTTATACCAAGGTAACCAAACCTTCATATCAAGATTACCAAACCCTCATACCAAGGTTACTAATCCACCTCAACAGCAGTTTTTTTATAGTACAGTTGGTAACCAAACCTCCATACCAAGGTAGCCAAACCGTCATACCAAGGTTGCCAATCCACCTCCACACCTTCAGTTTTTTCATAGTGCAGTTGGTAACCACACCTACACACCAAGGTAACCAAACCTTCATAGTAATGTTACCAAACCTGTAACACCCAAGTCCCACACCGAAAGATAGGGGAAAAATTTGTCTGCATATAAGGAAATAAGTTACTACCAATAGTACCTTCAAGTCATGACCTTTTGGGAGCCTGTGGTGGGCTAAGATGACCCAAGAAGATACTATTGGGCCAGTGGTTTGAGGCCTTATTTTGATGGATTTGATTCAATTCGGACTTGGGATTTGACCCGAGATTTGTTCCGGACTCGGGATTTGACCCGGATTGTTTCATATGGTATCAAAGCCGACTCTCGAAAGCTCGGGTCGGGTCATCCGATCGGGTTGCTGGAGGTGGGGACACAAAGGCTGGTGGTATTATCCCACAATAGAGAGATAGAGGTCCGAAGGTGGGGACACGAAGCCAGCCAGTATTATCCCACAATGGCTAGAGAGGAAAAGATCTTTAGGCCATGCGTGTGATCGGTTCTGACGGGGACGTCAGAAATTTAAGTGGGGGAGTTTGTAACACCCCAGTCCCACATCAAAAGATAGGGGAAAAATTTGTCTGCATATAAGGAAATAAGTTACTACCAATAGTACCTTCAAGTCATAACCTTTTGGGAGCCTGTGGTGGGCTAAGATAACCCAAGAAGATACTATTGGGCCAGTGGTTTGAGGCCTTATTTTGATGGATTTGATTCGATTCGGACTTGGGATTTGACCCGAGATTTGTTCCGGACTCGGGATTTGACCTGGGTTGTTTCAAAACCTTCATACCAAGGTTACTTGCTAAGCAAACTTGTTGTGATTATACTTGCTAAGCAAACTAGCTAAGCAAACTTGTTGCATACTCTTGCTATATCATGACATTTATTTCAACTAAGCCAGGATCGTCTAAGAGAGATAAAAGAAAGGGTAAGGCTTAGAAGTAGTTTGATTATGAACTAAGAAAGTATTTAGTTTAAATAATTGATGTAAACCTTTTGTAATATTAAGGGTATTTTTATGTTAAGGTTGAGACCTTGGGATTTATGATGAAGGCTTTATATTAATGAACAACGTATGTTTATTATTCTGTAATAGTCTTAAAATGTTTATGTTAATGATGGATCGTGAGCACCGAATCCGAGGTAAGAGGACCCGAGTTTTGGGGCGTCACAATGGAAGACTCTCGATCGTGTCCAGCTTTTCCTTATCAACCTCTAAACCCTTCGCAGAGACCGTGTTCCCTAAAATTATTCCTTATTCAATCATAAAGTGGCACTTCTCCAAGTTTAGCACCAATTTAGTTTCCACACATCTTTTTTAAAACCATGACCAAATTCTCTAGACAGATATCAAAAGTGTTTCCATAGACTGAGAAATCATCCATGAAAACTTTCACATTCTTCTCCACCATGTCTGAGAAGATGGCCATCATACATCTTTGGAAAGTCGTTGGTGCATTACATAACCCAAAAGACATCCTCATGAATGCAAAGGTGCCGTATGGGCACGTGTAGGTGGTCTTTTCTTGATCCTCAAGAACTGTGACTATTTGGTTGTACCCCGAATATCCGTCTAGTAAACAGTAATACTCATGCCCAGCCAACCGGTTCAATATTTGATCGATAAAGGGTAGAGGAAAGTGGTCCTTTCGGGTTGCTGTGGCAACCCGAGAATTTAGATAATTAAGTAAAATCTTAAATGATGGATTAAAGGCTGAATAATAAACCTAGACATAAAATAAGTCAATGGATTTGAGATTTCCGGGAAAGAATTTTGTGAATTTAGAATTTTATGGTGAATTATTCAAGATTAAGAGTATAAGTTGTCAAGAATAAGCATGAGAATATTATTCCTATTTATATATGATTTGATTATGATATATATGAGTGAGTATGCAAGTATTCTTACATTAAGAAAAGCTGTATAGTCCTTTGATAGGTAATAGGAACATATGTACAAGGACTTAGAATGAATTGATCAAATATGTTTGGTTGATCCTACATAAGCAAAACAGCTTTGTAAAGTCATTAAAAAGAAATGATGTACAAGGACTATAAATATAGAAAGATCAAGTATGGTAGGTTGATCTTATGATGTAATAAATAGGCTTGTCTGATCGTCAAGCACTACACCATAAATTGTAGTCTTCCAGGAGAGTTAAGGAAAACCCGGGAGCTATCGAGGCAGAATCGTAGTCTGCAAGATAGTAGATCTCGAAGTTTGTAGACTGCCAGGTGATGAGTAGGTTTTATACCTACGAATCCGATATTATTAAACTTAATTATTGCTATCTTTAATTGTTTTTAGTATCTTTTTATGTGTTTTGTGTTTATTTCTTATAGGTTGGAGCTGGAGGGACAAATTGGTCATTTGGGAGAAGAAAAAGGTCAAAAATCATTAAAATTAAAGCTGAGTGGCATTTTTGTAATTATGTGGTCCTGGTCAAGCGCCTAGGCGCTTGGAAATGACCTGGGTTGAGCGCCTAGGCGCTCATGTGCGGCTGAAGAAGGATTTTTCTACTGCTAAATGGGTTTTTGAAGCCAAAAATGAATCTAAACGAGGGTGGAGACCAATACAAATAGGAGAAGACTTGGGAAAAGACGAACAACTCAATTTTTCAAGAGATTTGCAGAGCGAACAACGAAGAAAAACACGAAGGAGAATTGCAAGGGCTAAAGATCAAAGAGAGAGTATTGGAGCAAATTCAGAGTTTCTTCTTCTCTTCTCTAGTTTTAGCTTTTGTAATTATCTGGGATGTTTGGATTATTCATCTGGATGATGTTTTTCTTAATTATTATCATGAACTAAATTTTCATTAAGATTACAACGGAACTTGGTATGTAGTTTAAATTAAATCTTCCCATTGAATGAAAGTTGGTTTTTATTGAATTATTTATTATATCTTTTGCTTATTGATTAATTGTTTGGCCAACAATTACTGTGATAATCTATATAAAATTGGAAGATGGAGTATAGATTGAGATCTGGATATGATAACATCTGTTCATATAATCTGATTAGGGTTAATATGATTAGCATGTAGGATAGGAATATACCTATGTGTCTTTTGTATCCATTTAAAGAATTTGTGCATAAAACCCTAATTAACTTGATTCACATAGGAATATAGTGAGTTGATTAACTGGGGTGTTCCTTGTAATTCTATGTCTTAAGGATCGGATTTAGGAGGATTTGTTCATGTGTTTTGGAAAAAGTGCGTGAATTCTATAAAACATTCTTGGATAATGATTCATATTAATTAATTGATTTAAATGGGAAGTAAATTGGTTTAAAAGAAATACTAAGGGAAGTTGTAATCTTAATCTGTTAAATCTGCAGTTATTCTTGTGAAATTCTTATTTTAATTGTTAGTTTTGTTAAGTTTAATTTTCAAATCATAAACAATATTTTGTAGTTTAAAATAGGATTAATCGCATTAAAATTAGTAATTGATAAATATTAGTCTATTTCCTCGTGGGAACGATATCCTTGCTTGCTGAATATTACAATTGAACGCGTATACTTGCATGTTAAAGTGCTATTAAAAAATTAGGCAACAAGTTTTTGGCGCCGCTGCCGTGGAAATTAGTTTAATATTTTGTTATTATTAATTTCAATTAAATTAATCTTAATTTAAATATTTTTTTTATTTTATTTTATTTCTTTCTCTAGTCTAATTCTTTTTCAGGTACCACGGACAACGATGACTATCATTGGCCATATTCGAGAATGACTCGGCCAAGGGAGGCAGAGAATTATGGACTCGATGAATTGTCAGCACAATTTGGGACACTTTCGAGGAATATTAACGCTTCATCAGCACAACTTATTCAAAGTGTAGCGGTAATATGTGAGTATTGCGGTGGAAACCATCCGAGTCATCAATGTGCCATCAGTTTTGAGTCGGTACAATATAGTGGCAACTTGGATGATTACCCTAATAATTATGAATATTCCAGTAATTATCATCATGACTGGGGGAATCCGCTAAAGTTTTCATGGAGCGATGACAATCTGGCCCAACCCTTTGCTCCAAGCCAATCATACACTCCTAAATTACCAGTTCAAGCTCCTAATCATGAAGAAGAAAGGATTTTAAACTTGGAGGGACTTATTTCCAAGTTCATGGTTTTGATTGAGGAGCAGACGAATAGTCAGGAGATGTCGATTCAAAATCTTGAGAACCAGGTGGGACAACTTTTCAATGCCATTATCAATTGCCCTCAAGGTGAAGTGTCAAGCAACATGGTTCCCGAGACTGATGGATTGCCCTTGCTAAATCTGGAACCGGATGTGCCAAAAGATAAGGACGTGGAAAGGGAGGAGACAAGTGGGGAGCAGGAAAAGAAGGTCGCCAAAGATCTAGCCTTGAGTTCCGACATAGATGAACCGATTTTGATAGTGCCCCATATATCTTCTCCACCAAAGTTTAAGGATCCGACTAGATTTGCAATCTCGTGCCCAATTGGTAGCCATTTTTTCGATAAAGCTATATATGACATGGAAGCTAGCTTAAAGTTGGTGCCATGGTGTGAAGAGAATGGGAAGAGAGATGAAGAACCAGTTGTTCTGGAAAAGGTTCAACGCAAAAATTCGTTCACAGATACAACTCGGAAAATGCCTAGTTATTTGAAGGTTGTAAAAGAAAATCTATCTAAAAAGAACAAGCTAGGTGAATTTGAATCAATAACCCTTACCGATGGGAAACTCTTGGAAGTTACGTTATTACTAATGGATGGAGGGTTTCTCAATTTTCGAAGGGGAATTGGATAGAGAAAGTTGAAGGAGTCGGGCTGAGGACATTAAACTAAGCGCTCACTGGGAGGCAACCTAGACTTACATTTTATCTCCTTAAAGTTTAGTTCATTAATTTTATTTTAGTATTTTATTTCATTTAGCTATATATTTTATCTTAGTTTAGGGTTGTATGTTCAGTTGTAATCTCCTTGCAAATGATAACTGAGAATTGGGTTCATGGCTTGCAGGTTAGAAGGATAAAAGAGCACAAATTTTGGCTAAGGCTGGCCCAAGCGCCTAGGCGCCCAAAACAAGCCTATTCCAAGCGCCTAGGCGCTTAACTGCAGAATGCCTAGACACACCCAAGCGCCTAGGCGCCCACTCTAAGCTATTTTCAAGCGCCTAGGCGCTCACCATCACCATCAGATTCTGGTCCCAAGGGCCTAGGCGCTCCAACCTTCACAATTTCAAGCGCCTAGGCGCTCTACCTGTGCACATGAAAAAAAATAAAGCCCTAAGTAAGGCAATTCTAATTCAAACCCAATTCCTTTCACTCCTAATTCAAAAGCAACTCCTTCCAAGCCCTTGCACCACAATAACACCAACTCTTACACTCTCCCAATCAAAATCTAATTCATCTTCTCCAAACCACAATCAAGAAAAAAAGCAAGCTAAAGTTAACTTCTTTATCTCCTATTTGGATTCCAACTGCAACAATTCAAAGCAAAGTTCAAGCTTCAAGATTTGCTTTAAACCAAGTTTGGGGGAGGTTCACACATGGGTCTAAGACTGCAAGTGATTGTCACTCCATAACAGTTCCCACCACCTCCACCCTTGTCCGTGTACCTTCCCGACTGATTTACCCCCTGAGGATGAGGTTGATGAAGAAGAAGAAGAGGATACTGATGAGGAATAGGGCGTCTATCTTTCAAGGAAGTCCTCAGTGCCTAATTTCTTATGTTTTGTTTGTTATATACAATGAGGGCATTGCATATGTTAAGTTTGGGGGTGCATTCTTCCAGTTCCAGTTGCATTCATTTAGTATTCATTTTATAGTTTTTCATGTAGTTTTCATTCGAATTTCTTTAAAAAAAAGAAAAAGAAAAGAAAAATTCAAGTATTTGCATGTTTCCAGCTGTTAGATAGTTTAAGTCTATTTTGGCCAATGATGAGATTGAAATTGAGTAGACAAGTATAGTATTGACTGTTAAGACTTTGATGTGATTTCTTGTCATGATTTGAATCTTTACCTGTTTGAAACTGATATAATAAGGATAGCACAGTAAAAACAACTATGTTAACTGATTGAGTCTAAATTGACACGTAATGGACTTCTTGAGGATAATACTAGTTTGAATGAATGAAAGACATGAATAGGCGGAGATGACTGAATTTAGACAAAAACTTAAGTTTGGGGGAATATTTGGGGTGCATAAGCTAAAAAAAATGAAATGAAAAAAAAAAGATATTGAGTTGAATAAATTGAGTCCTGTGGTGGGTCGAGAAGAAGCGTGAAATACATTCCCCATAAACACAGGTGTGAGATGGAGCGTAAAACGCACTCACTATCCATCATTGAAAAAAAAAGAAGAGAAAACGGGAAAAGAAAAAAAAAGCCCCTGTAATGATAAGTAAAGCATAAGTATCCCAGATTGGACTCTTGAATTTGGTGGATGTTTGACTTTAGTTGGATCTAGCTTGTTCGCGAATTTTGTGAGTTTACACTGTATGATGCCTTTAAAGAGATCTATTATGTGTTGTATTTAGCATTATATTAGTTTGCATTGTTGTTGAGTACACACGCACTATATCAGTAATGACAGGGTAAGATTTGATGATTGACTATGAAATTATTGATCTGTCTTGGTATGACGTACTAGCATGTTTATTGTGATTTCTCTGAGGCTTGATGAATAGATTTTGTTCTGTTTGGCTGCTGGAATTTTAGGCATGTAGATACCTGCATTTGCATTTGCATTGCATATTTAGTTATTGCATTGTGTTTTGTTGCTTGGGGACAAGCAATTGGTTAAGTTTGGGGGTATTTGATGAGTAGGTTTTATACCTACGAATCCGATATTATTAAACTTAATTATTGCTATCTTTAATTGTTTTTTAGTATCTTTTTATGTGTTTTGTGTTTATTTCTTATAGGTTGGAGCTGGAGGGACAAATTGGTCATTTGGGAGAAGAAAAAGGTCAAAAATCATTAAAATTAAAGCTGAGTGGCATTTTTGTAATTATGTGGTCCTGGTCAAGCGCCTAGGCGCTTGGAAATGACCTGGGTTGAGCGCCTAGGCGCTCATGTGCGGCTGAAGAAGGATTTTTCTACTGCTAAATGGGTTTTTGAAGCCAAAAAGGAATCTAAACGAGGGTGGAGACCAATACAAATAGGAGAAGACTTGGGAAAAGACGAACAACTCAATTTTTCAAGAGATTTGCAGAGAGAACAACGAAAAAAAACACGAAGGAGAATTGCAAGGGCTAAAGATCAAAGAGAGAGTATTGGAGCAAATTCAGAGTTTCTTCTTCTCTTCTCTAGTTTTATCTTTTGTAATTATCTGGGATGTTTGGATTATTCATCTGGATGATGTTTTTCTTAATTATTATCATGAACTAAATTTTCATTAAGATTACAACGGAACTTGGTATGTAGTTTAAATTAAATCTTCCCATTGAATGAAAGTTGGTTTTTATTGAATTATTTATTATATCTTTTGCTTATTGATTAATTGTTTGGCCAACAATTACTGTGATAATCTATATAAAATTGGAAGATGGAGTATAGATTGAGATCTGTATATGATAACATCTGTTCATATAATCTGATTAGGGTTAATATGATTAGCATGTAGGATAGGAATATACCTATGTGTCTTTTGTATCCATTGAAAGAATTTGTGCATAAAACCCTAATTAACTTGATTCACATAGGAATATAGTGAGTTGATTAACTGGGGTGTTCCTTGTAATTCTGTGTCTTAAGGATCGGATTTAGGAGGATTTGTTCACGTGTTTTGGAAAAAGTGCGTGAATTCTATAAAGCATTCTTGGATAATGATTCATATTAATTAATTGATTTAAATGGGAAGTAAATTGGTTTAAATGAAATACTAAGGGAAGTTGTAATCTTAATCTGTTAAATCTGCAGTTATTCTTGTGAAATTCTTATTTTAATTGTTAGTTTTGTTAAGTTTAATTTTCAAATCATAAACAATATTTTGTAGTTTAAAATAGGATTAATCGCATTAAAATTAGTAATTGATAAATATTAGTCTATTTCCTCGTGGGAACGATATCCTTGCTTGCTGAATATTACAATTGAACGCGTATACTTGCGTGTTAAAGTGCTATTAAAAAATTAGGCAACACCAGGAGAGACGAGTAAGGATCGTAGTGTGTCGAGAAGAACTTCCTCAGAGCTGTAGTCTGCTGAGGAAGTCATGTTTAGAATCGTAGAGATAGCCTGCCTACGAGCCGATCGAGCATCTGCCGAAGCCAAGTCAAGAATTGTAGACTACACCCGGAGTCGTAAAGTCTACTGATGTCGAAGCCAATTCAGGATCGTAGCCTACACTCGAAGTCGTAGAGTCTACTGATCATATCTGAGGCAGAGATCGTAGTCGAGCAAGATCAGATGAAGACAACGAGCACAAGGACAGAAATCGTAGTGTGTCAAGATCTGATATCGGAGTCGTAGTGTCTGCACAGCCGAAGCTGAATCGTAGAGTGCAGAACTAATACTTCAACAGAAGTGCTCACAATGCCAAGGCAGAATTGTAGAGCAAATACGATTCTCAACAAATGAGCACTCCCAGAATATCCAAAGAAATGAAGCCTCTGGTCCAAGCTGCAATGTTAAGTCCAACCAGAAGGAAACCAGAGAGCACTCAACGAATGGCTTGCAAGCTAACAGAAGATCTAGCACCAACCCAATCAGCATTCAAATTGAGTTGGGAAGCCATTCGAGATGAAGTCTTCCACAAGTTGATTAAAAGATGATTTCAGTAACTGACTAAGGAAAGTCAGCAAGTGCAGTAGCGGTCAAGTGAATAGAAGACAACGATCTGGGAAGCAACCAGGATCATAGTGTTTGCTAAACAAAAAAAGAACTGATGGAGTGTACACAGAGATACTGGTCAGCCTCTGAAGAACAAGGCTAAAGTGATTAAGCATTGGGTCAGTCCATTGATGATAAGTGAACGGGAGATCACAAGGGGAAAACGAGCTGGGCACGCCACAAATCTGAAGTGTCTTGCTATTCAAAAGCGGCCAGAGCAAGGAGTCAAGCCATCAGTATCTGAGAGCAATTGAGGCAAATAGAAGCGTTGAAGCACTGCACAAAAGAAGGAAGATGTGTTCTACATTGAAGATCCAATAAACACTCTTCAGGATCGTAGTGCTAACTCTACCAGTCAATGAGCAACATTCAACAAGACACTATGATCAGGTCCAAGAAGATGTGCATCAGAATCGTAGAGTTCAGCCAACTGAAGATTGAAGTATTGGCAACGGTTCAATCTGATGATTGATATTCGGACAAGAGCTTATTGAGAGCAACAATACAAAAGGACAACCTCTAATCAAGAAATCAGAAGGAGGAAATAAAGTCGTCGACCTACCCAAGACATCAACGTAACATATCTGACGGGGTAGGTGAAAAAGTAGACTGTAGTGTCAGAAAGTCAGAAAAGGGGATGTCATGTCACATCTGTAGTCTACACCAAATAACTCAAGATCTGCATAGCAATTGAAAGAGCTTTCAATGCCTACTTTCCAACGGGAAGATTGGGAAAGAGTATAAATACGCCAGAGCTTCAACGATCAAGGGTTTCTAAGTTGTAGAATCGTTGAGTTGTTGGAATGCTATTGTTGACTCTACGAGTTCCACCAGAGATTAACAAAATAAGTCTCAGTGACAGTGAGACTACAAAAGTGGAAGTGAAGAAGGACTTAAACTGACTAGAGCTTCACTCAACAAAGATGAGAATGCCACTAAAGATGGCAGCTAAGCTGAGAGTCGAGAAGGACAAGAAGATAGCATTCAGAAAAGTGGCAGAGTACAAAAAAGATCAAGAGAGCCACTCTACAAATCACCATGAACTAAAAGATGAAAAAGAACAGATGCAGAATCATGTCTGTAAAACATTTAAAAAGGGTTTAGGGATTGCTAATTGCCAGACGAAGTCTATCGAAAGCTCAGAGACTTAGCAAATCAAGATGATGATGGTGCACAGCTGACATTAGATGAAGATGAGCAGAAAAAAGTGAAGATCAGCTGCACCGAAGAAGATGTGGTCCAGACTCGAAGCAGAATGCAAAGAGGACCACACCAAGCTGCTAAATACACAAGATTCAGCACCAACAACATCAACAAGAAGCCAGGGCCCGAGGGGTCCTTGTTCGGAGGGACTAAATGAAGTTCCAAGCCTACTGAGCTTGAAGAGTTCCTAGGCAACTAGAGAAGTTCCAAGGCTGTTGGCCTTGAAGAGTTCTTAGTGAACTGAAGTCCCATGGCTGTTGGCCTTAAAGGAATCTTAGTGATTCAGGGTGCTGCCCTTCCTCAGTGGAAATCCTGCTAGTTGAAAGCAGAAGAGTGGATTAGAAGCTTGAGTCTCTGAACCACTTAAAATTCCTTGTGTCTTTTACTTTATGTCATTTACATTATGCACCCAACTACAATAACTGCTATGTATGTATTAATTATTTACCACCGAACTAACTCTAAGAACAGTGTATGAATGATTATGAATATTTCAATGAAGGGGATCTTTTACTTATTCCGTTGTGCTTGAAAAGATTCTTATGTTTCTTATATGCTAATTCATTAGCAATACAAAATAAAAGAGAAAAGTATTTGAAATTAAAAGGATCTATTCAACCTCCCCCCTTCTAGATCTATTGTGTGCCTACTGAGAACTAACATAAGTGAATATGTTCTGTGTATATGGTATTATATGTGTATTATATGTGGTTAAAGGTCCAGGGTTGACTATATAAACTATATTAGTGGGAAACCCTAATATTTTATTAAGAACATCAATGTTCGGCTAGAAAATTCTTACGATTTATAAGAAACCCTAAAACCGGTTCTGGAAACCCTAATTTTCAGTTCTGGGAATTTGAAACCCTAATTCGGAACTAGAAAACCATATTTTTTGGGTTAAAAACCCTAATTTATAATTAGGAAAAAACCTAATGGTTAATTTAATAATTTTAATGTTAATTAGGAAACATTAATCATAATTTTCAAGTTATAAGTAATTAAGAAACCCTAATCTAATTAGGAAACCTAATTTCTAAATTAGAAAGATTATTTTTCTATTTATAAAACCTAATGTACAATTATGAACTTAATTGCTAATTTAGCAAATTTTAATTAAGAAATATTAATCCTAATTAGCAAGCTTGAACTTACGATTAGGAAATTTTAATATAATTAGAGAATCCTATTTATAATTTAGAAATATTAATTTTTTATTTTGAAAATCAAAATTTGGAAATCTTATAAATTAAATTGCAAAAATTTAAGGGTTAAACCCTAAACCCTAAGGCCTAAAGGTCAACCCCTAAACCCTAAAAGTTTGGGCAATTGTCATGTATGACTTTAAAATTGGAATGAAAATGACCAAAATGCCCTTTTTCATTTCTTTAATAAGTAACTTGTAAATCTTGCTATATCTTTGGTTGGTGAATCACCCTAGTCCTAGCCATGTTTCAAATACCAGCCATCTTACCCCTTGGATCAGCCTTGTACATTGCATTTGTATCAAATAAATAGATTTAGAGAGAGAAAATGTCTACTATATTTCTCATTTTCTCCAAGAACTTCTCTCTCCTCAATTTTTGAAATTTAGAGTGAGAGAGAGAGAGAGAGATAAGATGAACCATAATCAGTACTTAGCAAGCCAAGATCAAATCAGTAGGATCAGAATAAAAAATGGAGCATCACAGTGGTATAAATCCTAATCTTCAAAATTTTATGATATGATATTAGATGTTGTTGTTTATTGTTTAAAGTTATGTATTAAGGTGTCATTTAGTGATCTGGGTTGCTAAATATCAGATCCATAACATCAAAGTGCTCGAAATTTAAGATTTCTTGTGACGCCCCCAAAATAGGTATGCATCACCTATTCTGAGTCGCCAATACATGGTACAGAATACAATACAATCTTTAATATATAACAAGGGAGCTGTGAGTTTTAATATCCATTCTCAGAATACGTCCTCATTACATTTATTGTCACACTATTTCATAGAATAGTGAAGACTACTAATACTATCATCTGGTCCATCACTCTGTTCCCCGACTCGTCCCAGCTATATTCTCATTTCCTGAAGAGAACAGTGAAAGAAAGGGTGAGCTCAACTAGCCCAGTAAGAAATATTATGACTAAGATAATGCAAAATAAATTATCATTAGTCTTCAACAATGTTAAAGTGATAAAATACAATAGACATCAAGTTTAACTGCAGCGGATCAAGCAATCCATTAAAAGAGTCAAGTATAGAATAAAATCTACTATCTTTTATTATTTAAAAGGTTTTTCATGACTTTTATCGCTGAGACTCAGCATAATAAATAATCCACCATGCACTACGGCCAAGGATATTAATTAGTATCACAACCACAAATTATCCATGCATCACAACCAAGGATATTCGTGTATTCATCAATGGTCATGATCATGCCAACAACTGTCCATCAATGCACTACGGGCCAATAAGGACTTTTACCACATCATTTGTAACATTACGGTCATGATTATACCGAATAATCCCTGGTCATAATCATATCAAGTCCATCTATGCACTACAGGCCACAGATGACTTTCAACAGAATATAAACATGAGGATGATGACAATGATATAAGAATTCAATAAAACAAGTTCAAAAATTAATTTATCCAGGAACCAATAACGTCCAAATTGTCAACATGATACTGCTTTGTGGAGTAAAATTCAAAAATAATCGGAAGAATATTTTCATGAAAAGATACTAGATGAAGCACAAATATCAAGGATATTCCACTAATTTCATGGAGTATAAAAGTCAAAACTTTAACCAACTGAATATAATAAAGAATGGAATAACAAAAGAAATCACCATGCATGCGATAGACCGCACAGACAGGTTATTCCAACAGGAAAATAAATAATGGAACCAGGTCATGCGTAAACGCACCGACAAGATATTCCGACAGAATAATAAATAGTAGAACCAGGCCCGGCGTAAACGCACAGACAGGATATTCCGACAGAATAATAAATAATGGAACTAGGTCCGGCGTAAAGCACAGACAGGATATTCCGACAGAATAATAAATAATAGAACCAGGTCCGGCGTAAAGCACAAAAAGGATGTTCCAACAGAATAATAAAAATATAATAATAGAATAATTTCACCAAGTATAGGGTAGCCCGCGTATACATGTTATTCCAACAGAATAATAAAGAATGGAATAACAGAAGTTCTCTTCATGAATAAGAAAGAAAGAATACCGAGTACAACAAATAATACCCCTTACCGTAAAAGAAACTTGATATCGGAGTAGTGAAGTAGCAGAATATTCTTCTTCTTTCTCTCTATAGTTTCACTCTCTAGAGTTTCAGGGAATTCGTAAGAAAATAATGAAGGAATGAGCTTCTATTTATAGAAAAATGGACTGCATAGTAACTAACTCATGAAAGGTCTAGATTGATTTACTTTAATCTGACGGTCCATATTTAAAGCAAAATCTTTTAAATAAAATATAATATATTCTATTTATAATTTAATAAAACGAATAACTTTATAAAAGATTTTACTATGCAAATACTATGCAGACACTATGCAAACACTACGCATAATAAAATATAATATATTCTAATTATTGTCTAATAAAACAGATAACTTTATAAAAGTATTCTATTTTATATAAAAAGATTTTACTATTTGCCTAATAAAACGAATAACTTTATAAAAGTATTCTGTTTTATATAAAAAGCTTTTCTGTTTTATTACATTAATAATACCAATAAAACAACACTGAGTGACTTATCATGTAAGCATCAATAATCAATATCGTGTGCTACTATGCAACCACGCGTATTACTATACTTTTACTACCGAGTAGTTCAACAGTATTAATGGTAAAACTTCCGTCGTTATTTTCATAAAGTATTTTTGTCGTTTTCTCAATTCGACAATAATTCCGTTGTGGGGTCCACCAATGATTGTGTCGTCGTACGAATATTCCCTGTTAAAATGAATATTCTCCGACCAATCGAATATTATATAGCAACTTGCATACTTTGCAAAATTTATAAATATTACCCACAACTATAACATTATATCCATTTCACTCCATAATATTCAAAAATGATATTTATAGAAAATTCATCTTTATTTATAAAAGTTGGGGTCTTACAACCTCCCTTTCTTATGAAATTTTGCCCTCGAAATTAGGGTACGTACCTGGTATATCGAAGAGGTAAGGATACCTTGACTTCATTTTAGATTCTAACTCCCAAGTCATTTCCTCAACATCGTGGTTTCTCCACAAAACTTTGACTTGAGGTATAACCTTGGAGCGTAGAATATGTTCCTTCTTATCCAAAATTTGAACAGGAACCTTTTCATACGTTAAATCTTCCGCTATTTCGTCCGGTTCTAACTCAATAATGTGATTCGGGTCTTTCACATATTTACGTAACATGGATATGTGAAAAATATTATGATCACGAGACATACTTGGTGGTAAAGCGAGTCTATAGGCCACAGTTCCTACTCGATCGAGGATTAAAAATGGTCCAATGAATCGAGGATTGAGCTTTCCTCTCTTTCCCAAATCCCGTAACTCCTTTCCACGGAGCAACTCGTAACAACACATTATCTCCTATATCAAATTCCATGTCCTTTCGATGAAGATCAGCATAACTCTTTTGTCGATCTTGTGAGGTTTTTATACGTTGCCAGATCGTTTGAATCTTTTTCGTAGTCATATGTACTAACTCCGGTCCCAACAATGTTACTTCACCCACCTCATCCCAACATACTGGAGAACAACACTTTCTTCCATACAACGCCACGAATGGAGCCATGCCAATACTTGCTTGATAACTGTTGTTGTAGGAAAACTCCACCAATGGTAAGAACTTATCCCAACTTCCCTTGAAGTCAAGGACACCGAGTCTTAATAAATCTTCAAGAGTTTGAATAGTCCTCTCTGATTGTCCGTCCGTCTTGGGATGATATGCCGAACTAAATCGTAAATTCGTGCCCATAGCTTTTTGCAAACTAACCCAAAATCGTGAACTGAATCTTGTGTCTCGATCAGAAACTATGGATACTGGCATACCATGCAGTCTTATAATCTCGTTTATGTACATACGAGCAAGACGTTCAAGTGTATAAGTTTCTCGTATTGGTAAGAAATGAGCAGACTTGGTCAATCTATCAACAATGACCCAAATTGCATCAATGCCTTGAGAAACCTTGGGAAGACCAGTAACGAAATCCATGGTAATGTGCTCCCACTTCCATTCTGGAATTTCAAGTGGTTGCAATGGACCTTTTGGTACTTTATGCTCCGCTTTAACTCTTTGACAAGTTAGACACCTTGAGATAAATAGCGCTATCTCTCTCTTCATATTGCTCCATCAAAATGTATGACGAAGATAACGATACATTTTGGTACTCCCAGGATGGATTACAAACGGTGTGTTGTGCGCCTCCATCATGATTTTATACTTTAAATCAGGGTCGTTAGGAACACAAAGTCTGGAGTTGACTCGAAGTATTCCTTCTTCATCGATTCTTGCTTCCGGCATAGCACCTTCTTGCACTTTTTTTCTCATACGCATCAGCTCTAGGTCTGTAGCTTGAGCAGCTTTAACTTTATCAATTAAAGTCAGTTCTACTCGTATATTTGCCATCATCACATGGGTCCCTGGAGTCTTTAACTCTATCTACATCCTTTGCAAGTCACACCAAATGAGCATTTGCGTTGACAATATCGCACTCGTACTTGCATATGATCTTCTACTCAATGCATCAGCTACCACGTTCGCTTTTCCAGGATGGTATTGGATGGTATGATCATAATCTTTCAATAGTTCCAGCCAACGTCGTTGTCGCATGTTGAGTTCCTTTTGAGTAAAGAAATATTTGAGGCTTTTATGATCCGTAAAGATCTCCACTTTCTCCCCATACAAGTAATGCATCCAAATTTTAAGTGCGAAGACAACAACTGCCAACTATAGATCATGAGTAGGATAATTTCTCTCATATTTTTTGGGTTGTCTTGAGGTATAGGCTATGACTTTCCCATGTTGCATGAGAACACATCCCAACCCTTTGCCCGAAGCATCACTGTAGATGACAAATCCCTCCGAGCCAGATGGTATTGTCAGAACAGGTGCTGAAATGAGTCTCCTCTTGAGTTCTTGAAAACTCTTCTCACATTCTTCGCTCCAACCAAACTTTGTATCTTTCTGAGTCAGTTGAGTTAATGGAGTAGCGATTCGAGAAAATCTTTCCACGAATCTCCGATAATAACCAACTAAACCGAGAAAGCTACGTACTTCGGTTACTGATTTAGGTTGCTCCCAACTTTGAATTGCTTCAATCTTTGTCGGGTCAACAGATATTCCATGACTTGATACTACGTGCCCAAGGAATGCTACTTCCTCAAGCCAGAACTCGCATTTCTTCAACTTGACATAAAGCTTGTATTCACGAAGCTTTTGGAGTGTCAGTCTCAAGTGTTGCTCATGATCTTCATGACTTTTGGAATAAATAAGGATGTCATCAATAAAGACGACCACAAAGTGATCAAAATATTCCTTGTATACTTGGTTCATCATATTCATGAAGGCAGTAGGAGCATTAGTCAATCCAAAAGACATGACTAACAATTCATAATGCCCGTACCGAGTTCTGAAGGCTGTCTTTGGAATATCCTCAGTTCTAACCTTCAGCTGATGATATCCAGAACGAAGATCGATTTTTGAAAAGAATTGTGCTCCTTGCAACTTGTCAAACAGGTCATCAATACGTGACAATGGGTACCTATTTTTGATGGTGACATGATTCAACTCCCGATAATCAATACAAAATCGCATACTCCCATCTTTCTTCTTCACGGATAGAACATGAGCACCCCAAGGAGAAGTACTAGGAGGAATAAAGCTAATGTCTAACAATTCCTGTAGTTGGGTTTTTAACTCTTGAAGTTCAATAGGAGCCATTCGATATGGGGCTTTGGAAATGGGTTTTGTACCGGGTTCAAGGTCGATACAAAAAATCAATTTCACGCTCTGGGGGTAGGCCAGGAAGTTTTTTAGGGAATACGTCAGGAAATTCATTAACAATAGAAATATCATTCAAAACTGAAGTATTTTTGTTTAGATCTGTGACATGAGCTAAGAAATCTTGACATCCGTTTTTCAATAAACGAATAGCTTTATGGCTTGAGATGATAGTGATTGATTTTAATGGTTTGGTTGTTTGAATTCGCATAATAGGTTGATTAGGAATATGAAAGCTAACAACCTTACGAAAATAATCAATTTTTGCATGATGAGCAGTTAACCAATCAATCCCTAGAATTACATCAAATGCAAGTATTTTCAATGAAATAAGATTGACAGGTAATGTGAGGGTACCGATTTGAACCAAACAAGACTTACAAACAGTGGATGTAATGAAGGTGTCTCCCAACGGAGTTTCCACAGATATGTCAAAGTCTAATTTCTTCGGAGTCAAATTTAATCGTTGAGCGCAAATAGGAGAAATAAAAGAATGGGTAGAACCGGAATCAAATAAGGTATAGACTTCGCTAGAGTTTATGATAAGCTTACCCGTGATGACCTCGTTCGGGTTCCTTGCTTTCTGGGAGGTCACAACAAACGCTCTCCCTTGCACTACCAGTTTTGACTTTTCTAGGACGTCCTTCGGTGCCTCCATCCTAGCTGAACTTGTCTTCGGTGAACAACAAAATCAGGCTAGGTGACCTTCTCTTCCACAATTATAACTTGCTTTGGACGACATCGCGCAGTTTGGACTGATGTGTCCCTCCACTCCATATTTGAAGCATATGATCAGTGGTCGTTCTCCTTCCTTAACCACGGGTGTTGGTGCTGACGTCTTTCCATCATTGTTGAATCTCCTCTTCTTGAAATGTCCATTCTTATTATTTTGGCCATGATTACCACCGAAGTGGTTACCATTTCTGGCCTGGTGATTCCCTCCACGCTTGTTGTCACCACTTCGTTGACTGCTTTCACTGGTATTATCATTTTTCCTGTTGCTCTCTTTTGGTTGCGTTGACTCGTTATCGCGCTCCACTAACTGAGCCCTATTTACAACATCTGAATACAAACACAGCTTATGAGAAATAAGATGTTGACGTATCTCCAGCTTCAAACCTCTTAAAAACATCCGCGTCATTCTCTCTTCATTATCCACCAAGTGGGACGCAAACCGGGACAGCTCGATAAACTTACCTTCGTACTGCGACACGGTCATATTATTCTGCTCCAACTTGATGAACTCTACCTCCTTAATGTGACGAATACTTTCGAAAAAGTACTTGTCATTGAACAGTTCTTGGAACTTCTCCCAAGACATCTTCAGTGCAGCAGGTTGAGTATGCTTTACCAATTCCCACCAATAATCTGCCTCTCCTCGCAACATAAAGGTGGCAAAGGGAACCTTTTGCTCCTCGATGCATCCCAAGACATCAAATATCTTGGTGATCTGCTTTATCCACGTTTCCGCCTTAAGTGATTTTGGTTCTCCAATAAACTCTGGTGGTCCCAGCTCCTTGAATTGTTTAGCGGTGACCGTCCGAGAGTTTTCAGTGTTTCCACCTGCATTTTGGACAGGAGCCGCTCTCGCCTATTGTTGCATGAATTGCATAAAGCCTCTAAACATTCCATCATTCATCATTTGGTCAGTGTTGTTGTTTGCATGAGGATTGTCGCCTTCCTGATGCACATTATCCTTATTATTGATATGTGGTGAATCAACGGTCGCCTGTGCTCCATTGCTATTCTCAACATTCTCGAATGTCATTTTCAAATATTACCACAAAACAAGGGTTAAGTAACATATCACATATTATCTCTATACTCTAACAGACCAATTAAATACAAAATAAACTTAGGTAGGTCATACTGGAAAAGGAATTCCCCATCTCTCCCCTCCTAGTTCTAGTCTCACATCTTAGCTAGGGATCATATCCCTAAGCTCTGATACCAACTGTGACGCCCCCAAAATAGGTATACATCACCTATTCTGAGTCGCCAATACATGGTACAAAATACAAATACAATCTTTAATATATAACAAGAGAGCTGTGAGTTTTAATATCCACTCTCAGAATAAGTCATCATTACATTTATTGTCACACTATTTCATAAAATATTGAGGACTACTAATACTATCATCTGGTCCATCACTCTGTTCCCCGACTCGTCCCAGCTATATTCTCATTTCCTGAAGAGAACAGTGAAAGAAAGGGTGAGCTCAACTAGCCCAGTAAGAAAAATATTATGACTAAGATAATGCAAAATAAATTATCATTAGTCTTCAACAATTTTAAACTGATAAAATACAATAGACATCAAGTTTAACTGCAGCGGATCAAGCAATCCATTAAAAGAGTCAAGTAGAGAATAAAATCTACTATCTTTTATGATTTAAAAGGTTTTTCATGACTTTTATCGCTGAGACTCAGCTTAATAAATAATCCACCCTGCACTACGACCAAGGATATTCATTAGTATCACAGCCACAAATTATCCATGCATCACAGCCAAGGATATTCGTGTATTCATCAATGGTCATGATCATGCTAACAACTGTCCATCAATGCATTACGGGCCAATGAGGACTTTTACCACATCATTTGTAACTTTATGGTCATGACTATACCGAATAATCATTGGTCATAATCATACCAAGTCCATCTATGCACTACAGGCCACATATGACTTTCAACAGAATATAAACATGAGGATGATGACAATGATATAAGAATTCAATAAAACAAGTTCAAAAATTAATTTATACAGGAACCAATAACGTCCAAATTGTCAACATGATACTGCTTTGTGGAATAAAATTCAAGAATGCTCGGAAGAATATTTTCATGAAAAGATACTGGATGAAACTCAAATATCAAGGATATTCCACTAATTTCATGCAGTATAAAAGTCAAAACTTTAACCAACTGAATATAATAAAGATGGAATAACAAAAGAAATCACTATGCATGCGATAGACCGCACAGACATGTTATTCTAAAAGAAAAATAAATAATGGAACCAGGTCATGCGTAAACGCACCGACAGGATATTCCGACAGAATAATAAATAATGGAACCAGGTCCGGCGTAAACGCACAGACAGGATATTCCGACAGAATAATAAATAATGGAACTAGGTCCGGCGTAAAGCACAGACAGGATATTCCGACAGAATAATAAATAATGGAACCAGGTCCGGCGTAAAGCACAAACAGGATGTTCCAACAGAATAATAAAAATATAATAATAGAATAATTTCACCAAGTATAGGGTAGCCCGCGTATACATGTTATTCCAACAGAATAATAAAGAATGGAATAACAGAAGTTCTCTTCATGAATAAGAAAGAAAGAATACCGAGTACAACAAATAATACCCCTTACCGTAAAAGAAACTTGATATCGGAGTAGTGAAGTAGCAGAATATTCTTCTTCTTTCTCTCTATAGTTTCACTCTCTAGAGTTTCAGGGAATTCGTAAGAAAATAATGAAGGAATGAGCTTCTATTTATAGAAAAATGGACTGCATAGTAACTAACTCATGAAAGGTCTAGATTGATTTACTTTAATCTGACGGTCCATATTTAAAGCAAAATCTTTTAAATAAAATATAATATATTCTATTTATAATTTAATAAAACGAATAACTTTATAAAAGATTTTACTATGCAAATACTATGCAGACACTATGCAAACACTACGCATAATAAAATATAATATATTCTAATTATTGTCTAATAAAACAGATAACTTTATAAAAGTATTCTATTTTATATAAAAAGATTTTACTACTAGCCTAATAAAATGAATAACTTTACAAAAGTATTCTGTTTTAAATAAAAAGTTTTTCTATTTTATTACATTAATAATACCAATAAAATAAAACTGAGTGACTTATCACGTAAGCATCAATAATCAATACCGTGTGCTACTATGTAACCACGCGTATTACTATACTTTTACTACCGAGTAGTTCAACAGTATTAATGGTAAAACTTCTGCCGCTATTTCATAAAGTATTTTTGTCATTTTCTCAGTCCGACAATAATTCCGTTGTGGGGTCCACCAATGATTGTGTCTTCGTACGAATATTCCCTGTTAAAATTAATATTTTCCGATCAATAGAATATTATATAGCAACTTGCGTAGTTTGCAAAATTTATAAATATTACCCACAACTATAACATTATATCAATTTCACTCCATAATATTCAAAAATGATATTTATAGAAAATTCATCTTTATTTATAAAAGTTGGGATCTTACATTTCTTAAATATGGAAAATTAGAAAAATAAGGCCTGACAGCCTAATGTCAGGGCCTCTAGATTCTTCTGTGTTAGATGTTTAGTTTGTTTTATTTTTAGATGTGTAGTATGCCATGTAGGCTTTGATCTGGAACTGGGAACATGGTCAGATCATGTGTAGATCGAAAGTTATAAGCAGTCAAACTGCGTTGACCGAGCACATAATCCATTTCAGGGTAACCAAGATTGCCCAGAAATTTTTGACAGTGTTTTTGCAGGGCACATATCTTACTGTGTTTAAGTTTTTATGACATGTTAGTGTTGGATTTGTGTAGACTGATATATAGACTATCGATCCATGCCTATAGAATCTTTAGATCCTTTACAAAATCAAAGGAATCCGTGGTCAAAGTTGTGTTGACGAAACTGCCGGATGAAGTTTCTGGGTAACCCATAAATCTTCAAAGGCAGTTCCGGACCACCACTTTGGCCGGTCCATTTCTCTTAGATTCGTTGTTGTTCTGATGATCGGTTGTTATAACATTGTACTCTAACATTAGGACTACATGTAGGAACCATTAGATCTCATTAATTAGACCTAGACTACGAATTATGAAGCTTCAAAGTAGCATCCTTGTTACTGCTTGAGTTTATGGGCAACCCATAAACTCAAGAACACGTCTGACAACAAATTCTGTAGCTTAGATCTCACAGATCTGTTATATGTTGACCATGGAAGTTGTTTGGGGTTGTAATGTGACATTAATACTACAACATTAATTTCCTAGAAAGTTAGAAATCGTAACAACCAAAGTTCTAGCCTTGGTCAAACATAGCACCCTGTAACTACCTATGAATGTCTGGGTTTAGGCTCAAGAACACGAAGAACACCTATAGCGACAGTTATGTTGCTATAGGCACTCTTTAGCAACAGTTTCTTAATAAATTAATTATTTTTATTTAATAAATAGATAAAAATAGTTTTTAATTATTAAAAATTCAAATTAAATTCCTAAAAATTATTTTAAAGTCCAAAACTGGGTTTTTAATTATTCAGAATATATTTAAGAAATATTTAATATTTTTGGAATAATAATGGTAATTAATTTATATAATTATAATATTAAATAAATTATTTAAAAATGATTTTAATTCATGAAAAATTATATTACGGTATAAAAAAATATTTTAAGTTATTTTTAGTGACTTTTAATATTTTGGGAGGAATTTCATTAATTAATTAATATTAATGATAATTAATTTATTTAATAAGTATATTAAATAAATTATATAAAAATAGAATTAATGATTTAAAAATCATATAAAAATGATTTAAGTGTTATAAAAATATTTTAAGTTATAAAATATAACTTTTGACATTTTTTCATGAAAAACATTAATATTTAATATTAATGGCAATTATCGGATAATGAATTTAATTGTTTAAAAATCATATAAATATCCAATTCATGCCTTCATAATAAATTAATATTTACTACGCATGTTACTTCACACATAACAAGCATAGAGATTTACTTCACAAGCACATCATCAAATTAACTTCTACATTTCATATATATCTCATATGCATTTCATATGTATACATATCTCATATGCATTTCATATATATACATCAATATTCTCATAGCATAATATAGCTGACTAACAGTTATCAAATAGGAACTGAAAGACTTGCCTGATTCGTAGTTTATTAACTACGACTTAACTACTTAAAGCTTATTTGCACTTCGTGTATTCCTACACAGTTATATAATCATGGATTCATATCCATCAGTAACATATATCATGCATTCTCAATGTAATAACAATGTTACATTGTTTCCTAACTAGGTTCGTAAAGCCTACATTTCACTTTCTCATCATATTCTCGGAATAGCTAGGTACGTATAGGTATACCTTAACCACTCGTACTTTATCTCAACATTCATATATATATATATATCTATCACACACTTAACTCGCTATGTGTTCGACACATTTAAAACTCATATAGGTAAGTTCAAACATACACACAAACGTCTAACTTAGTTGTAACTTCATACAACATCACCTATCCTATATCACAAATCAGATTACGAATTCAAACAACGTATCATTGCTTTATATCTTGAAAACATTCCTTTGGACTTAACTTTGAAAGTCACAATTAACATTCATCTCTATCACATAGCATGATTCTTATACCTTACATAGTATATTGGTCACATATTACCAATTAAAGAAACGTATAAGCATGCCTCAAACTTCAGTTCAAAAATAGAAACTATTCCTAACTGCAGGATGGCGCAGCTGCGCCATGTCTAGGCTTAGGGACGGCGCAACTGCGCTGTTCCCTGGCCAGCCCAAGGTTGAGATTTTGCATTCCTGGTTTCAGTCCAAACTTTAACACATATATACACTTATACTTAACATGCATACACGTTAGAGGCCTTTACATACTTGTATGACCACTTCAAATTCAACCTTATATGTTAGGGACTTTAGTTTAGGATTTTCATGAAATCAAAACCAAATAGGGTTACGTAATCACTAGGTGTACTAATCAGCCTTATGTTCTCATAAAGAGGTCACATAATCTGTACTACATATGCTCATACATATTCATATCTTTTACTCATAGATAGCATCGTTTAACACTTTAAAACATGCTTTAACCTCATGCTTGGATTACTTCCATTATGTTTAACATATAAGACTTATGTTTAGAAACATAATAAAACATATCATGGCATCTCAAGCCTTTAGAATCTAAATACTCATATGTAATGCAACCTAAGTTCGAAAACATGATCGAGATTGCCTTCAAAATCATTTTATCATAAATGATGCACTATAGCACATATAAATCATTGTTATCTCTTGATATATAGTATTATTTAATATATATATATATATATATATATATATATATATATATAATAATAATAAAACAGAACATAATTATATATATATATATATATATATATATATATATATATATATGTAACACAGAAAATATTAATGAATAAATTCGAGTCCTTTGAATTCACAAAGTCTCCTTAAAGCAAATTTATTCCCTAACTAGTGCTAAGGATTAATCAATAATTGCATCCCAAGATAAAACGGATTTCCAGTTCTTAATTAGAAGCACTTCAAAATTAAGAACAATTCGAACCAATATTTATGTTATGTACTGAACTTACAAAATGATGCATGAAAATTAATGCATGTATATACTTACACAGAAAACGGGAAAATATGCATAACGGGATAGGAAAAACGGAACGGGACTGCAACACTTTTGTAGAGAACGGGATTCTGCAGAACGGACTTTCGCAGAAACAGAACGAGAACGGGAATTTTTCCTACAGAACGGGGCGGAACTGGCAGAAACGGGAAGGAGCAAGAACGGAAATTTCAGAAACAAAACGGGAAGGGAAGGAAAAAATTAAATCTTAAAACCTTCCCACACCGTTTATTTATAGAATCCGTTGGCGTGTAACCGTCATCAAAATGACGTAGTATTGTGATGATATTTATTAAACAAATTTTTTCTAAAAAATATATATCACAAACCTGCCCGTCACGACCACGACCACGACCCGACCCGACTTTGAAATCAATTTTCTCATTCAATTCAAATCTCATTTCCAACAATCATATTTAGGGATATTATAGACATAACATGACATATGAATCCTTTAGAATCTAGATATCCATGTGATGCAACTAGATTTTGAAAATATTTTCAAGTTTGCTTTTGAAACCGCTTTAAACTTGAACAATTCCATTCAACACATACAAGACAACTTAAAGGCTCTATTCATATGTAGTCAAGTCATGTTAACATGCTCGTAAGGTCAGAATATAAATCATGTAGTAGTCATGCATGTTAGCTCACTATACTAAGCTTTTTCTTGAAAACTTCATTAACACAAATCCTAATAAAGTGGTCATGAATAAAGGAACTATGAATCATATGTCAAGCTCATTTATATGTGAAATCAATAATATGTGTAGACCATTAAGCTCAAATCTACAAAACATGATCTTTAACAAAGTTTGTTTTCAAAACTTAAAGTCCTTGCTAAAGATCTTATACCAAATCATGCTAATCTTAGTAAAACATGCTCACATTAGGTTATTATACTTATATATACATGTTACACATGCTTGCATGTTGTCTTAAGTCATAGTAATTGATCACACTTAGCAGATTCTTAAAATAGAAGACTGAACTGAACTTAGAGGATGGCGCAGCTGCGCTGCCTCAGTGTTAATCCTGCGCAGCTGTGCCATGTCTGGTTTGAGCTAGTAACAGTCTGCTTTGGCAGAACTACAGCCCAACCACAGAAATTACTCATAAATTTGATTCTAAACAATCATATATCAGTTTAAACATACTTATATGGTTATATAACAACTATATGGACATTACCCAACTTCATTATCATTTAACTCCACACAATCAAGAATTTGAAAATAAAAAACTCAAGAACTCTTTTGATAGAGAATGAAATGGAAAGCAAGGAAATGGGGTTATACCTTTGTAATATGAAATGAACTTGCTGCTAAATGGACTTCCAATCCTTAGAATACTTGTATGCTCTCAATCTCACACTTAGCAATTCTCAGCAATAGTAATTGGAGGATAGTCTATATATATAGAAAAACTAATACACAGATATTGTCATCTCTCACTAAATTAAACCCATGAATTAAAGGACTGTATGAAGGTTAAGAGGGAGTTTGTAAATAGTTGTTGGAGATCATCATCATAACCACCCCCCTATAATCATGAGCTAGAAGGAGCTTGGAAGAAAAGAAGAACATAGACCTTAGCCTTTATGTTCTACACGTGAAGGAGAAATAGTGAGCAATTGGACACTAAATTTGGGACAAGCCAAATAACTCAGTAACTTGTTATTCTAAGGCTTGGTTGGGCTCTTTAAATTCCCCAAAATATAATTTTAAAGTACAATTGTTACTACAATGTGGAAAATTAGGGATTTAATATATACCCATATCATATAATTCATATACATCAGTCCACATAATTTAATATTTATAACATGTGTGGACTTAAATTAATTGCTCACTAATAACTTAATATCTCCTTTTACTATTTCCTTACGCATCGATATTGAAATAATTATTTTAATAACACATATTTATTTACTCCCATCTTTTAGAGTACACGTATAATTGTTTCATCCCATAGGATGTGATAACAAAACTTATTTAAATCAACTTTATGATTTAATTACTTTTACTCTATATTAAATATCACGCCTCATTTAATCTCAAGCAGTAGGTAATTATATGATACTACTACTCCCATTTTCCATATTACACATAGTAATACTATTAATATTTTAATTGGGCTAAATAGCATCCAGTTGGGTACTTTCAACCTATTATCACCTTTTAATATCACCACGATTAATTAATATTAATCATTTATTTTCTTTGCAATATTTATTATACACTCTACAAATTAATAGAATATAATATTCTATAGTATCACTTAATTAACCATATTTAATCCGGGTTAATTAATTAAATCTTTATTCAAGTCATGTTTTGCTAACTAAATTTCTTCATGAACACTTAGTCACCATTCATGACCTTATAAGAGTTATTAGTATGAATGACTTGCAATCACATTTTCATAAACTGACTCAGAGTTTTCTACAGACCGGCGCCGCTGCGCTGGTCATAGGCTTGGTAATGGCGCAGCTGAGCCATACCAAAATTAGAGGCAGACAAGTTCTGCACTAACAGCAATGAAACCTTACATTTCTAAATACCTTTACACATCCTCCTTAAGTGTTAACTCATCTAACATCAATCATCTCTTTGATTTCACACCATCGGTTACTATTTTCCTTAACAATTTAAGGATCACACTTTGAGTTTTAAAGCTCTATTTTCTTTATTAGTTTAACCAACTATACATCTCCTTTACGGTTTCATACCACCAAAAACGCAAAACTCGAATATATAACACATACATACATTCCTTTAATCTTCACTTCTCGCCGTGTATTAATTTACTCAATAATTCTCTAATTAACCACTTTAAAGGTATATTGATTTCTTCTGTCGTCAACAACGTACATATATACAAGTCTAAACCTAGCACACATCGAGTCTTTAATAGTATTCAATATAGTGCACTGAGTGGTTTCCACAAACAACCAACCAATTGGTTTCTGTCTCGTCTACACTATTTTCACAGTGAGTTAGATCGGTTACTAATTCATATATACCTCCACTCTATGAAGAAATTGTTTAGCCCAGCTCCTATACATCCACCATTAAAGAGTACGGTTGCACTACCTTAGACTTTATACTTACTCCTACAAATACTCAAGAAATTGGTGATTATCAAAGATTTTTAATGTCACCAACTTACTATTTATAAAATAATTTCATATAAATTATTTAACATCAATAGATAAATTTTATCCATCTTCTTACTATTTCATCTCTAAAATATATAATAAATATATAATAACAATATATATTTATTAAACACAACATCACTTAACACATAGCTCATAATACCACATACGTCGTAACAGACTTAAATATTCTTGTTCGAACACATCTCATGCTTTAAGAATTTTATTCACTAAATTCTTATTTAATATTTTTTTTGAAAATTCGGGTTCTTACAATAAGTTTGATGAGAACAACCCTGAAATAGGAGATATGTCGATTGGATAAAATAATTCAATCTAGTAACACAAATACTCGCTAGACATGATTAATACATTGTGCATGACGTAAGCGTACTATAGGCTAATAATCTAAAGTACTAGCAGCGGTAATTTACCTTCTTCGTGATTGTAAACATACCTAGTAATTTAACGTTTTTCGGAATAAATACTGTTAAACTATGTGTTCATGGTCTATATGACTCCTTAGCACTATTTGAAATTTTTTTGCTCTTATGAGGAATGTATTGGGTAGCATGTGATGTTGTGTATGAATAGTGTATGATGCATAGTATAAGGTGTAAGGTAAATTTCGGGGACGAAATTTTTAGAAGAAGGGGTGAATGTGACATCTCGAGAATTTAGATAATTATTTAAATCTTAAATTATGGAGTAAAGGTTGAATAATAAACCTAGACATAAAATAAGTGAATGGATTTGAGATTTTCGGAAAGGAATTTTGTGAATTTAGAATTTTATGGTGAATTATTCAAAATTAAGGGTATAAGTGAATATGTTCTGTGTATATGGTATTATATGTGTACAGTATGTGGTTAATGGTCTAGGGTTGACTATATAAGCTATATTAGTGGCAAACCCTAATATTTTATTAAGAATGTCAACGTTCAGCTAGAAAATTCTTACGATTTATAAGAAACTCTAAAACCGGTTCTGAAAATCCTAATTTTAGTTCCGGGAATTTAAAACCCTAATTCGGAAGTTGAAAACCCTAATTTCTGGGTTAGAAACCCTAATTTGTAATTAGGAAAAAACATAATGGTTAGTTTAATAATTTTAATGTTAATTAAGAAACATTAATCCTAATTTTCAAGTTATAAGTAATTAGAAAATCCTAATCTAATTAGGAAACCTAATTTCTAAATTAGAAAGATTATTTTTCTATTTATAAAATCTAATGTACAATTATGGACTTAACTGCTAATTTAACAAATTTTAATTAGGAAATATTAATCCTAATTAGCAGGCTTGACCATACGATTAGGAAATTTTAATATAATTAGAGAATCTTAATTATAATTTAGAAATATTAATTTTCTATTCTGAAAACTAAAATTTGGAAATCTTAGAAATTAAATTGCAAAAATATAAGGGTCAAACCCTAAACCCTAAAGGTTTGGACAATTGTCATGTATGCCTTTAAAATTAGAATGAAAATGACCAAAATGCCCTTTTTCATTTCTTTAATAAGTAACTTTTAAATCTTGTTATATCTTTAGTTGGTGAACCACCCTATGTGACGCCCCCAAAATAGGTCCACACGACCCATTCTGAGTCGCCAGATATCGCACTATAAAAATCAAATATAAACTTCATTTATACAATTGTTGAACTGTCGTGCAGAGTACGACAACAGATAAGCTGTGAGTTTTAATACAAATATATATAACTCTCGTGGTGCCTTCGTACATGGGAGGCCATGCGTCTAGGTTATGATAGATATCATATGTCTACAGAATTATCCTTGGTTGACCCAAATGTCCCCAAAGAAAAATAAGAAGATTACTATCATCTTCTTTGCAATGGTGAGTCTTTTCTTGACATATAATTATCTCCGTTGTCTCCAAGTGAAATTTACATTTCAAATAAACTCCAAGATCATATAGGTAGTGCTCGTAGATATATTCAGCAAGTGGATGTGCACAACCCTATCTTATGATAACACGAGGTTGTATGTCATTAGACATCTTGTATGATAGTGGCAAAACACCCTTCCAACGTTGGGTTCACCTCACCTTATTCGGTTCACCAAAATTAAATATCAAATGATGTATACAATACAACACACTTATCTAAAGTTCTCAACAAAATTTTTTACATACTATTTAGGGAGAACCTCAACAGCTATAGGCCACCGTTCTATTCCCCTGTTATCCCCGCTCGACCCAGCTACACTCTTATTACCTAAAAGGAATTGTGCAGCAAAAAGGGTGAGCACAACTAGCCCAGCAAAGAAGATCATGACTAAAGTTAATTTACATCATCAATAGCCTTCATCAGTAATAAATCAGAGATTTAGAACATATGGTAGATGATAAAACTTTTCAACTATAGTTGCAGCGGAACGAGCAATCCATTAGAAGAGTCAAATCGACCATCAGGTCTATTATCTTCTCCATGTTAAAAGTCCACCAATAATGTTTTATCCCTGTAACATCAATCAACAATTCATGTCCATAATCATATGAATAACTCGTAATCATAATTGTGATTCTAAATTCCTCTTCGCACCCAGGACGAATATAATTTTCATCACCCATTTTCACCTGAAACATCAAAAATCATGGTTATACCAAATCGCAATTTCTGCTCATAATCATACTAATAAATTCATCTTTGCACTACGGCCAAAGATATTCATTAACAATTCATCTTTACACTACAGGCCAAAGACATACATCTGTATTTTAGAAGAGTCAAGTAGAGCATGATATCTACTATCTTCTATGAATTAAAAGTGTATAATCAATATTTTATTACTGAGACTCAGCTTAATAAATAATCCACATCATCGAATCATCCCTGCAATACGGCCAAGGATATTCATGTAATCATCAATGGTCATGATTATACCGAATAATCCCTGGTTATAATCATACCAATAACTGCCCATCAATGCACTACGGGCCAATGAGAACTTTTACCACATCATCTATAACATTACGGGTCATGATTATACCAAATGATCTCCGGTCATAAGCATACCAATAAACAGTTCATCTATGAACATAAGCCAAGAATACTCATCAATCAATAGTTCATCTTTGCACGTAAACCAAAGATATAAAACTGTAAAACCAATAATCAACAGTCCATCTTTGCACGTAAGCCAAAGATATACAACTGTAAAACCAATAATTAACAGTCCGTCTATGCACGTAAGCCGAAGATGACTTTCATCACACTATAAGCATGAGGATGATGACAATGATATAAGCATTAATCAGATGAAAACAAGGATAAATATTAAAGACTTTAAATTTATCCAAATATTATCAATCACTTAATAAACTCATAATCTAATATTGTTAATATTATAACAATATTTTAATCACTTTTTAAAGTTATAAACAATTTATTATAATTGTTTACACTTTATCAAATAATGCATTTAATCATTCAAAAATGTCATACTCATAAGATTTCATCACCAATGATCAAATCCTTCATCAAAAATCTGCATATACCTTATATAGGATTTCCAAACCATAAACTCATATTTACCAAATTTTTAACTTCACATAACATATTTAATTCATATATTCGTAACTAAACCATTTTCATGAAAAATAACAAATCAGTCCCAAAAAGTTTTCTTCTTTGGGATTTAGCAGAATATTGTCCCATATTGAACATATACTTTTCTCGAAATTTTTAAAATTCATTTACTATTTTTCATATGGCCAAAACTGCCGAATATTTAGACATTTATCATAAATTGTACTTTTGTCCAAAAATTCCAAAATTTACAAGGAATACTCCTGTTATATATATGTACTCCCAATAAAAATTTTACCAATTTTGGAGTTAACCACAAGGAGTTATAAAGGTTTACTTTTAAAACAGTCTTTTCCCATAAAATTCATAACTCCTAATCTATACATCCAAAAATTGACATTTCTGGACACAATCTAGAAAATTCAACAAATTATCATTTCAAATTTTCTAGAATTTTTTAGGGTCAGAAAAATTAAGAAACTGCAAATGAATTTTCACCCGCCATGCGGTAATCCACGTAGATAGATCATTACCACAATTTAATAAAGAATGAATACGAATGATCATTCACCATGCATGCGATAGACCGCACAGACATGTTATTCCAACATAATGATAAATAATGGAACCAGGTCATGTGTAATCCGTTCAGATAGGATATTCCAACAGAATAATAAAGAATGGATATTCCAACAAAATAATAAAGAATGTAACCAGGTCATGCGTAATCCGCACAGACAGGATATTCCAACAGAATAATAAAGAATGGAATAACAGAAGAATTCACCATGCATGCGATAGACCGCACAGACAGGTTATTCCAACCGAATAATAAAGAATGGAACCAGGTCATGCGTAATCCGCACAGACAGGATATTCCAACAGAATAATAAAGAATGGAATAACAGAAGAATTTCACCATGTATGCGGTACTTCGCATTGACATGTTATTCATACATAATAATAATGAATGGAATAACAGAAGAATTTCACCATGTATACGGTAGTCCGCGTATACAGGTTATTCCAATAGAATAATAAGGAATGGAATAACAATAACTCTCTTCATGAATACGAAAGAAATAATAACCCTTACTATAATAATAATATCCCTTACCTCAGAAGAAAACTAGATACTGGAATAGTGAGGTAGCAGACTTCTCTTATTCTTTCTCTCTATAATTTCTCTCTATAATAGTTGCTCTATAGCTTTAGTGAATTGGTGAGAAATGAAGGAAGAATGAGCTTCTATTCATAGAAAAATATAGTTTCGATAATTACACATTTTGCGGCTCAAAATATTACAGTATAATACCTTCCTCTTTTTCTTCATTTTTAATTTAGTCCTAAAAGTATTATCAAACTTGCACCACCTCCCCTAATAGTAAATAATGTGAATCAATAGTTCAATCATGTGAATCAATAGTTATAATCATGTGAAAATATGAATTACAATATAGTACATCCATCTATACCTCCATTTTTAACTAATTCATGCAAGTATTATCAATCTTGCACCAACTCCCCTAATAGTACAAGAATGTGAATCAATAGTACACACATGTGAACAAATAGTTATAAGCATGTGAAATAATAACAATTAATTGCTCATTTATCCGGTTAATTACCCGATTGGTCAATATAACCTCCAGACAATAATTATTATCGAAATAAATGTCGATTTTCACTAACACTAATAATTTCCACACAATGAAACTTTCAATTTCATCTTTAATCAACACGAACTTATTCATCATTAATATTATAACTCATAATATTTAACAATCAGGTCGTTCTCAGGAAAGAGGGAGCTTTCTGATACGGATTTCTCCCTATTGGCGCGCAATTAGATTATCTAACCTCTCCTCGACAGAACTTTCTAGGCATTGTCAATATTACAAATAATAATATGAATAACTTTGTCATCTCAATTATTGATTTAATACTATAACATATTATACAGATGATGCTGTGATAATAATTGAATCAATAATATGAGAGATATGATGCAGCAATTACTGTAGCAATAATTGAGTATAACTGAGTGACTTCTTACGTAAGCATCAATAATCAATACAGTATGCTACTATGCAACCACGCGTATTACTGTACTTTTACTACCGGGTAGTTTAACAGTTTAATGGTAACTTTCGCCGTTATTTTTATAAAAAAATAATTATGTCGTTTTCTAACTACGACAATACTTCCATTGTGGAATGATTGTGTCGTCGTACGGATATTCCCCGACCAAACGAATATTTTATAACAACTTGCATACTTTGCAAAATTTTCACATATCACCCTTAACTTTAACTCTTTCTCAATTTAACCATTTACTAAATAAAATAATAATTATAAGAAAATTGAATACTTTTATTTCATAATTTCGGGATCTCACAATCTCCCGTCCTTATGAAATGTTGCCCTTGAAATTTACGTACGTACCTGGTATTCGAAGAGATGAGAATACCTTGCTTTCTTTTTGGATTGTACCTTTCCGGTTATATCCTCTGTATCATGATTTTTCCGTTGCTCATCTCCTGTATTTCAGATATCATTTTAGAATATATCTTCAAAACAAAGGTCAATTAACATATCACAAATTGTCAACTTATCAAGTAAAAATTTCTGCTTAGGTAAGTCACACAGTAGCGAAGTATATTACTCGTCTCTCCCCTCGTAGTTCTAAACTCATATCTCCGCCATCGACCATATCACTAAGCTCTGATACCATTTGTGATTCTCCTAAAATAGGTCCACACGACCCATTCTGAGTAGCCAGATATCGCACTATAAAAATCAAATATAAACTTCATTTATACAATTGTTGAACTGTCGTGCAGAGTACGACAACAGATAAGCTGTGAGTTTTAATACAAATATATATAACTCTCGTGGTTCCTTGACCACATGACCTTACAATGGTACCTTACATAAAGGTACAGTCAACAATTGTTTTAGAAATTAAAATCTTTGAAAAATACTCAAGGAAACCTTCGTACATGGGAGGCCATGCATCTAGGTTATGATAGATATCATATGTCTACAGAATTATCCTTGGTTGACCCAAAAGTCTCCAAAGAGAAATAAGAAGATTACTATCATCTTCTTTCCAATGGTGAGTCTTCTCTTGACATATAATTATCTTCGTTGTCTCCAAGTGAAAATTATATTTCAAATAAACTCCAAGATCATATAGGTAGTGCTCGTAGATATACTCAGCAAGTGGATGTGTACAACCCTATTTTATGATAATACGAGGTTGTATGTCATTAGACATCTTGTATGATAGTGGAAAAATATCCTTCCAACGTTGGGTTCACCTCACCCTATTCGGTTCACCAAAATTAAATAGCAAATGACGTATAAAATACGACACACTTATCTAAAGTTCTCAACAAAATTATTTTCATACTATTTAGGGAGAACCTCAATAGCTATAGGCCACCGTTCTATTCCCCTATTATCCCCGCTCGACCTAGCTACACTCTTATTATCTAAAAGGAAATGTGAAGCAAAAAGGGTGAGCACAAATAGCCCAACAAAGAATATCATGACTAAAGATAATTTACATCTTCAATAGCCTTCATCAGTAATAAATAAGAGATTTAGAACATATGGTAGATGATAAAACTTTTCAACCATAGTTGCAGCGGAACGAGCAATCTACTAGAAGAGTCAAATAGACCATCAGGTATATTATCTTCTCCATGTTAAAAGTCCACCAATAATGTTTTATCCCTGTAACATCAATCAACAATTCCTATCCACAATCATATGAATAACTCGTAATCATAATTGTGATTCTAAGTTCCTCTTCGCACCCAGGACGAAGATAATTTTCATCACCCATCTTCACTTGAAACATCAAAAATCATGGATATACCAAATCGCATTTCCTGCTCATAATCATACTAATAAATTCATCTTTGCACTACGGCCAAAGATATTCATTAACAATTTATCTTTGCACTACAGGCCAAAGACATACAATTGTATTTTAGAAGAGTCAAGTAGAGCATGATATCTACCATCTTCTACGAATTAAAAGTATATAATCAATATTTTATCGCTGAGGCTCAACTTAATAAATAACCCACATCATCGAATCATCCCTATACTACAACTAAGGATATTCATGTAATCATCAATGGTCATGATTATACCGAATAATCCCTGGTTATAATAATACCAATAACTGTCCATCAATGCACTATGGGCCAATGAGGACTTTTACCACATCATCTATAACATTACGGGTCATGATTATACCGAACAATCCCTAGTCATAAATATACCAATAAACAGTTCATCTATGCACATAAGCCCAGGATACTCATCAATCAATAGTTCATCTTTACACGTAAGCCGAAGATATACAACTGTAAAACTAATAATCAACAGTCCATCTTTGCACGTAAGCCAAAGATATACAATTGTAAAACCAATAATCAACAGTCCATCTTTGTACGTAAGCCAAAGATATACAACTGTAAAACCAATAATCAACAGTTCATCTATGAACGTAAGCCAAAGATGACTTTCATCACAATATAAGCATGCGAATGATGACAATGATATAAGCATTAATCAGACGAAAACAAAGATAAATATTAAAAACTTTAAATTTATCCAAATATTATCAATAACTTAATAAGCTCATAATCTAATATTGTTAATATTATAACAATATTTTAATCACTTTTTAAAGTAATAAACAATTTATTATAATTGTTTACACTTTACCAAATAATGCATTTAATCATTCAAAAATGTCATACTCATAAGATTTCATCACGAATGATCAAATCTCTCATAAAAAATCTGCATATACCTTATATAGGATTTTCAAGCCACAAATCATATTTACCAAATTTTCAACTTCACATAACATATTTAATTCATATGTTCGTAACTAAACCATTTTCATGAAAAATAACAAATCAATCCAAAAAGTTTTCTTCTCTGGGATTTAGCAGAATATAGTCCCATATTGAACATATATTTTTCTCATAATTTTTAAAATTTATTTACTATTTTTCATATAGCCAAAACTGCCGAATATTTAGACATTTATCATAAATTGTACTTTTGTCCAAAAATTCCAAAATTGACAGGGTATACTCCTGTTATATATATGTACTCCCAATAAAAATTTCACCAATTTTGGAGTTAACCACAAGGAGTTATAAAGGTTTACTTTTAAAATAGTCTTTTCTCTTAAAATTCATAACTCCTAATCTATACATCCAAAAATCGTCATTTTTGGACACAATCTAGAAACTCAACAAATTATCATTTCAAATTTTTTCAAAATATTTGAGGGTCAGAAAAATTACGAAACTACAAGTGGATTTTCACCCGCCATGCGGTAATCCACGTAGACAGATCATTACCACAATTTAATAAATAATGAATACGAATGATGATTCACCATGCATGCGATAGACCACACAGACAGGTTATTCCAACATAATAATAAATAATAGAACCAGGTCATGCGTAATCCGGACAGACAGAATATTCCAACAGAATAATAAAGAATGGAACCAGGTCATGCGTAATCCGCACAGACAGGATATTCCAACAGAATAATAAAGAATGGAATAATAGAAGAATTCACCATGAATGCTATAGACTGCACAGGCAGGTTATTCCAACAGAATATTAAAGAATGAAACCAGGTCATGCGTAATCCGCACAGACAGGTTATTTCAACCGAATAATAAAGAATAGAATTACAAAAGAATTTCTCCATGTATGCAGTACTTCGCATAGATAGGTTATTCTAACATAATAATAAAGAATGGAATAACAGAAGAATTTTACCATGTATACGGTAGTCCGCGTATACAGGTTATTCTAATAGAATAATAAGGAATGGAATAATAATAGCTCTCTTCATGAATACGAAAGAAATAAAACCCCTTACTATAATAATAATATCCCCTATCTCAGAAGAAAATTAGATACTGGAATAGTGTGGTAGCAAACTACTCTTCTTCTTTCTCTCTATAATTTCTCTCTATAATAATTACTCTATAGCTTTAGTGAATTGGTGAGAAATGAAGGAAGAATGAGCTTCTATTTATAGAAAAATATAGTTTCGATAATTGTACATTTTGGGGCTCAAAATATTGCAGTATAATACCTTCCTCTTTTTCTTCATTTTTAATTTAGTCTTGCAACTACTATCAAACTTGCACCACCTCCCCTAATAGTAAATAATGTGAATTAATAGTAAATCATGTGAATCAATAGTTATAATCATGTGAAAATATGAATTACAATATAGTACCTCCATCTATACCTCAATTTTTAACTTAGTCATATAAGTATTATTAATCTTGCACCAACTCCCCTAATAGTATAAGAATGAGAATCAATAGTACACACATGTGAACAAATAGTTATAAGCATGTGGAATAATAGAAATTAATTGCTCATTTATCTGGTTAATTACCCGATTGGTCAATATAACCTCCAGACATTAATTATTATCGAAATAAATGTCGATTTCCACTAACACTAATAATTCCCACACAATGGACCTATCAATTTAATCTTTAATCAACACGAACTTATTCATCATTAATATTATAACTCACAATATTTAACAACCAGGTCGTTCCCAAGAAAGATGAGACTTTCCGATAAAGATTTTTCCCAATTGGCGCGCAATTAGATTATCTAACCTCTCCTCGACAAAACTTTTTAGATATTATCAATATTGCAAATAATAATTTGAATAACTTTATCGTCTCGATTATTGATTTAATACTATAACATATTATACAGATGATAACGTGACAATAATTGAATCAATAATATGAGAGATATGATACAGCAATTACTGTAGCAATAATTGAGTATAATTGAGTGACTTCTTACGTAGCATCAATAATCAATACCGTATCCTACTATGCAATCACGCGTATTACTGTACTTTTACTACCGGGTAGTTCAACAGTTTAACGGTAACTTCCGCCGTTATTTTTATAAAAAAATAATTATGTCGTTTTCTAACTACGACATACTTCCGTTGTGGAGTCTACCAATGATTGTGTCGTCGTACGGATATTCCCCGACTAAACGAATATTTTATAACAACTTGCATACTTTGCAAAATTTTCACATATCACCTTTAACTTTAACCATTTCTCAATTTAAACATTTACTAAATAAAATAATAATTATAAGAAAATTGAATACTTTTATTTCATAATTTCGGCATCTCACACCCTAGTCCTAGCCATGTGTCAAATACCAGCCATCTTGCCCCTTGGATCAGCCATGAACATTGCGTTTGTATCAAATAAATAGATTAACAGAGAGAAAATGTCTACTTTATTTCACATTTTCTCCAAGAACTTCTCTCTCCTCAATTTTTGAAATTTAGAGTGAGAGAGAGAGATAAGATGAACCATAATCAGTACTTAGCAAGTCAAGATCAAATCAGTAGGATCAGAATCAAAAATGGAGCATCAAAGTGGTATAAACCCTAATCTTCAAAATTTTATGATATGATGTTAGATGTTGTTGTTTAATGTTTAAAGTTATGTATTAAGGTGTCATTTAGTGATCTGGGTTGCTAAATCCCAGATCCATAACATTAAAGTGCTCGAAATTGAAGATTTCTTAAATATGGAAAATTAGAAAAATAATGCCTGACAACCTAATGTCAGGGCCTCTAGATTCTTCTGTGTTAGATGTTTAGTGTGTTTTATGTTTTGGATGTGTAATATGCCATGTAGGCTTTGATCTGGAACTGGAAACAGGGTCAGATCATGTGTAGATCGAAAGTTATAAGTAGTCAAACTGCGTTGACCGAGCACGGAATCCATTTCAGGGTAACCCAGATTGCCCAGAAATTTTTGACAGTGTTTTTGTAGGGCACGGATCTTGTTGTGTTTATGTTTTTATGACATGTTAGTGTTGGATTTATGTAGACTGATATATTGACCATCGATCCATGCCTCTAGAATCTTTAGATCCTTCACAGAATCAAATGAATCAGTGGTCAAAGTTGTGTTGACGAAACTGCCGGATGAAGTTTTTGGGTAACCCAAAAATTTTCAAAGGCAGTTTTGGATCACCACTTTGACTGGTCCATTTCTCTTAGATTCGTTGTTGTTCTGATGATCGGTTGTTATAACATTATACTCTAACATTAGGACTACATATAGGAACCATTAGATCTCATTAATTAGACTCAGACTACAAATTATGAAGCTTCAAAGTAGCATCCTTGTTACTGCTTGAGTTTCTGGGCAACCCAGAAACTCAAGAACACGTCTGACAACATATTCTGTAGCTTAGATCTCACAGATCTGTTATGTGTTGGCCATGGAAGTTGTTTGGGGTTGTAATGTGACATTAATACTACAACATTAATTTCCTAGCAAGCCAGAAATCATAACAACCAAAGATCTAGCTTTGGTCAAACATAGCACCCTGTAACTGCCTATGAATGTCTGGGTTTAGGCTCAAGAACACGAAAAACACCTATAGCGACAGTTATGTCGCTATAGGCACTCTTTAACGACAGTTTCTTAATAAATTAATTATTTTTACTTAATAAATAGATAAAAATAGTTTTTAATTATTAAAAATTCAAATTAAATTCCTAAAAATTATTTTAAAGTCCAAAAATGGGTTTTTAATTATTCTAAATATATTTAATAAATATTTAATATTTTTGGAATAATAATGGTATTTTATTTATTTAATTATAATATTAAATATATTATTTAAAAATGATTTTAATTCATGAAAAATTATATTACGGTATAAAAAAATATTTTAATTTATTATTAGTGACTTTTAATATTTTTGGTGGAATTTCATTAATTAATTAATATTAATGATAATTAATTTATTTAATAAATGTATAAAATAAATTATGAGAAAATAGAATTAATGATTTAAAAATCATATAAAAATGATTTAAGTGTTATAAAAATATTTTAAGTTATAAAATATAACTTTTGATATTTTGTCATGAAAAACGTTAATATTTAATATTAATGGCAATTATCGGATAATGAATTTAATTGTTTAAAAATCATATAAATATGATTTTAAGGTATTAAAAATACATTGATATATTATAAATATATTATAATATTATGTTATAATTTTCATTAATATTTAATATTAAATAAATATTAATGATAAAGAAATTATGTGGTATTTAATTCTTATAAATATGTTATTAATGATTGAAAAATCAATATAAATGATAATAATTATTTAAAAAATTTTACGAGTTTATGAAAAGTATTTGGATTGATAATATAATTATCTAAGATAATTATTAAGTGTTTAGGCAGAGTTTAGTTGAACTTAAACTTGATATTTATCCGACTAAGCCGTCGGCATGTCAGAATTGTACCGAACTCGAATCAGACTATAAAAATTTGACTTGAGGTTAAGTTTTATGTACTGTATAGACTGATAAGGTTATGTGTTAATGTGTTTAGGTTATTTTAAATATTGTGATGATATTATTCTAAATTATAGATCAATATTATTTATAATAGGTGTTCAGACAAAGTTTATTAAAATGCGTAACGATAATCAATAGTTTAGGCAAGTTTTTATTAACTCGACCTCGAGTTGTATTATTCAATTATACTTATGGTTAATCATTTCTGATTGCCATGTCTAAGAATTATTAAATCGCTCTCTGTCCATACTGCATGTATTCATCAGGTATGAAAGGCTGATCACCTTCATTACCATTCGGTCCAGATATATATATATATATATATATATATATATATATGTTCATGTTCAATGTTCGTTCAGCTATATAAAATTTGTTCATGCTAGTTCGTAATTATAGTGTAGAACTGTAGCCAGCTTTTGTTCAATTCTTTCAATCATGATATATCCTTAATTTATTGAACTTAAACTTGTTGGGCAAACTTATTGCTCACCCTTGCTATATTATGATTAACATTGCAAATTAAGACGAATACGTTAAATACAAAAGAAGGTCAAAGCCAAGTTTAGCTTGGGATAATATGTGCAGCTAAATTGTAGTAGTATAGTATGATAATAATGTTATATGTTAAACAATTTATAAATTGTGTATAAGTTAAGATTACTCGACCTTGGGGAATAGTGTGTAAATGTATTGTATAAACAATTTATGTTTATATCTTTCGAAAAATTTATAGAATTGATTGTACTAGATCCGCGCTGATTTAGGACCCGGATTTGGGGCTCTCATAGTTGCCTTATTTAGCTTCATGTAATCCATGCAAACCCTCCATCCGGTTACTGTCCTCGTCAGAATCAGTTCATTATAATCATTTATCACTACTGTTATTCCACCCTATTTTGGAACACACTGAACTGGACTGACCCATGTACTATCTAAAATCGTGTAAATTATTCCCTCATTCAACCACTTCAAAACTTCCTTCTTCACCACTTCTTTCATGATCAAATTTAATCGTCTTTGTCATTCCACTGTTGGCTTTTCGTCATCTTTCAATAGAATCTGGTGCATCCTAAAGGAGGGAACTGATCCCCTTGATATCAACGATCGTCCATCCTATAGCCGACTTATACTCTCTAAGCACCTTCAGTAACTTATTTTCCTGAAGTTCATTAAGCGCAGATGCAATAATAACAGGTAACATATTAGAATTACCCAAATAAGCATACCTGAGGTGTTTTGGAAATGGCTTAAGCTCAAGAGTAGGTCGCTCCTTAAGTGAAGGCTTCATTCTTGTCGAAGCTTTTTCTTCCTTGTGTAGTGGCTCGAATGGTACCTTGAACCTGCTAACTCTAGGCAACGAATCCAACATGTGCAAGTAGTATATGAACTCTGTATCATCCAGGTCCTCATCTCCCAATAGAGTGTTTTCCAACAGATCTCTGACCAAACTTTTAACCAAGTCTTCATTTACTATCTTGTCGATCACATCCAACCGAAAACACTCCTCCTCATCTGTAGGGAACTTCATGGCTTTGAACACGTTAAATTTGATTTTTTGGTCTTTAACGCTCATGGTTAATTCCCTTTTCTAAACATTGATGAGAGTCCTACCCATTGCCAAAAATTGTCTCCCTAAGATGATTGGGGTGTTTTTGTCCTCTTCATAATCCAAAATTATAAAATCTGCTGAAAAAATAAATTTATCCACTTTAACTAAGATGTCTTTCACGATTCCTCTTAGATAGGTCACCGATATGTCCGCTAACTGCAGTGAGATGCTTGTAAGCTTCAGAGCTGGTAAACGTAATTGAGTATAAACTGACAACGGCATGAGGTTCACACTCGACCCCAAATCACACAAACACTTGTTGAAGGTCATGTTAACGATTGTGAAAGGAATGGTAAAACTCCTCGGATCCTTCAACTTCGGAGGTAACTTTCTCTGTAGAACTACACTGCATTCCTCCGTTAATGGTACAGTCTCGTAATCCTCTAACTTCTTTTTCCTTGATAGAATACCCTTCATAAATTTGGCATAACTCAGCATTTGCACTAGGGCTTCTGTGAAAGGAATGTTAATTTGAAGTTTCTTGAAAACTTCCAAAAACTTTGAGAATTGCTTATCCAATTTCTATTTCTGAACTCTCTGTTGAAACGGTGGTGGAGGATAAATAACTGGCTCCACATCTGTCTTACTCTTGTCCACTTGCTTTTCCTCACCCTATTTCTCTTCAACCACTTTTTCTTTACCTTCTTTGACATCTTTCTTAGCTGAATTTTATGCATTCTTCCCCTTAAGATGCTTTCCACTTCTCAAAGTGATTGCTTGACACTATTCGTGATTCCCTTTCGGATTCTTCTCCGTGTCGCTAGGTAGAGTTCTTTGAGGCCTGTTATTAAGTGCTAATCCAAGTTGTCCCATCTGATTTTCTAAGTTCTTCATGGCCATTGCTTGTGATTTCATTGCTGACTCATTTCCCGATATATAGTTCAACAACAGCTCTTTTAAATCTGTCTTTTTCTCTTGCTTTGTGGAGCCTCTTGTTAATGGTGATTTTGAAATCCCGGGGGATAAGAAGGTCATGGAGCCTGCTGATTTTGATTATTACCCCACAAAAAATTTGGATGATTCCTATACCTCGGATTGTAGGCATTCTGATATATATTTTATGGAATTCTATTATAGCTGCCCACAAACTGCACTGTCGTTGGGTTAATGGCACATTATTTTGTAGGACGTTCCCCCGCACACAATTTGCAAACAAAAGTAACCTGCTGTGTTCGTGCACCTGTCAAAGCATCCATCTTCTTCGACAAAGCTAAAATTTGTACCGCTAACGCTGTTACCCAATCTACCTCTAACATCCCAGTTGCCTTTTGTTGTGTCATTATTGTTGTGGGCCACTGGTAGTTGTTAGCCGCCATCGTCTCTATCATATCATATGCCTCCTCATAAATCTTAGCCATGAACGCTCCACCCGAAGCTGCATCAATACTAGTCTTGAGATTACCATTCAACCCATTATAGAACGTGTTCACTTGCAGCCATTTAGGTAGTCCATGATGTGGGTACTCCGTAAGTAATTCCTTGTACCTCTCCCAAGCTTTGTACAAAGACTTCCCATGCAGCTGCTCAAATATTGTAATCTCGTTCCTCATCTTCGCAGTCTTTGTTGGTGGGAAAAACTTGGCCAAGAACTTCTGAGCAAGGTCGTCCCATGTAGTAACCAACCCTAGCGGTTGAGGGTGTAACCAACTTTTTGCCTTGTCCCGTAATGTGAACGAAAACAAGCGAAGTCTGACTGCATCATCCTACACCCCATTAAATCTAAAAGTGTCACAGATTTCTAGAAAGCTGACTAAGTGCTCATTCGGATCATCGTTGGCTAATCCCCTAAACTGCACTGAGTTCTGTATCATTTGTATGGTCTTAGGCTTGATCTCAAAATTATTTACAGCTATCACAGGCCTGGTAATGCTTGACTGAAGCTCGGTCACCCTAGGAGTAGCATAATCCCTCAGCGCTTTCTGATCCTCTGCAGCAATTGTTTCTTCCTTATCAAGATTTTCCTTAGTGTCCTTAATCCACTTACTCAACCTTTGAAACCTTTTCTCGATATCGTCCTCGAAAGGAAGCAAATCTGGCTTCTTAGACCGAGTTTGCATACATTAAGTCAGAAAACCTGAAACAAGAGAGAACAAAACAAAAGGAAAAATTGTTTAAGTAAAACTGAACTAATTAAACTGATATTGAAAAATACAAAAATCAAAACTAGTCCTTGGCAATGGCGCCAAAAACTAGTTGGGTAAATTCTAGATACGCTCAACACGCAAGTGTACATGGTCAACAAGTAATATAATAATAATAAAAGTATCGTTCCTACAAAGACTGGTATGAAATTAAATCCAACAATTACCAATTTTATTTTATCCCAATTTTATTAAACTATTCAAATTAATGCTTATAACTAATAAACACTAAGAAATTAAAAATCCAAATCAATTAACACACTAAGTAACCATAAATTTCAAGAAAATAGTGGAGAATTAGGCTTACTACTTCACTTTACGTTTCACTCTGATTATCACACCGAATTCCAATTCAATTCACTATCTCAATTTATTAATCAAGAACACTCAAGTAGAATTAGCCATCTTTCGATGCACTAACACTGTATTAACTTAAATCCACAATTTGATAGAATTAAGTCGAACATCCTAATTAACCAATTCACTATATCTCTATGTGAATTAAAATTAAAGAAGGTTTTAATTCCAAGTTCTCTACAAGATTTCATGCGATGTTAGGTATATCTCTATCTTAAACATTCATCAAGATTCCATTAAAACACATAATTCAAGAACACGTGCTATAATGATTAGGTCTAGATTCATACATCATCTCGTAAATCCATACAAATCCATAAAGAATTGGTGATCAAGCAATTCATACATTAAAGTGCAAATCACAATAGATAAACTGAATTGATAGTTTTATTAAACTGAAATTAAGGCATGGCAATCATTATTCAATAGTAAAGATTCATTGCAAGCCTAATTAAGAATTTAGTTCATCATCAATGAATTAAAAACTAAAATAAGTAGAGAATTCATCATTCAAGTTTCAAAATTTGAATTAAAGAAATAGAATAGTTATAAAACCACCCTTCTTTGCCTTCAATTCTGTAATCTTCGTGATCTTGACCTTCCTTGCTCTCCTCCAATGTTCTTCACTAAAAATTAGGGCTCAAAGTTTAATTGATTGATTGATGTAATTGATTCTCTATTTTATTGTGTTATCTGAGCGTAAGTCATGTATAACACTGATAACACGATGCCCAACATAGTCCTAGTCTATGCCAAATTGTTCCATCCACACAGATGCAGAGTTCTAATCAAAGTAAACATCTTTCTATCTCCCCGTACCCCCGTCCTGACGAGGGTTTTTGTACTAGTAAGGGCCCGCCCCGGCGGGGGGTGCTTCTGTTCTTGCTATTGTACTCCCCGCCCCGGCGGGGGGTGCTTCTTCTGCAGTGCTGACTTCTTGCCTTTTTCATGCCAAGTCTTGCCATAATGCCGCCATTATACCACCATGCCACGTAATGCAATCCTAAACACAAAACAAACACAAAATAAGTAAAAATGAACAGAAATAGACATGATCAACACTGTTTAAGTCCAAATCAGAAGCCGATTCGTAGCTATAAAACCCACTTATCATGCTCTACGGCTTGACCTTCTAACTCCTTGAACTTATCTTGTAACCCTATGTTATGATCATACACTTCATCGGACATCTCAGCTCCGATCAAGTTAAGGGATAACTATTCGCTTCTTATCCTCTTATTCATCCTTAACCTTTATCTGTACCTCCTCAAATTCATTCTCACGATCAAACTCAAGCTTATACCCAAGTCCTACAACATTCATCATCCTAGCACTAAAATATTCTAAGTTTCAATTACTAGACATAACTCACACTATTCATTACACATAATACTTGTCTATGGATGACAATCGACTAAGCTTTAGTTGGAAATATACTCATACTGGAAATAATAAGCTTTACTTCAGGAGCTATGAATTCTAAGGAATAATGAACTTTTAAATTAAACAACAGATATCAATATCAAGGAAAATACACTGAGGGTCACAAGACCACGAACTATGTTCTAGGTTGTCAAGTATTTTTACTTTAACCTTTAACGGTCTAAGAGACCATAATCTTCATCTATGTCCTAGGTTAACAGGCATATCTACTATAACCTTTAACAGTCTAAATGACTATATGAACCATCATCTCGTACTCCAGGTGATCAGCCCTTTGTACTATGTGTTGCGCAAACATTTTAACGCTATTGTATAGCTCTAAAATAATCCTCTAATATAGGGTTGTTCATCTCAGCATATATCATTAGGTTCCATACCAAAGGAAGTTTGGTTCGGAACTAACTTTAAAGGAATTCTAGAATTTTAGAACGCTCATCTACTACGTATTGATTGAATCAAATAGGAATCAATAACTACTCAAGAGTTCGATTACAATATCATTATGAACAAAGTATAACAACGTACCAATAAGAGATAAAGTCTCAATGGATTATAAATGAACAAGTGTTAATCATCGAGTACATACTTTCAAAATTGTAAAAGTACATAAGAAAACCAAAGGAAGTTTGGTTTGGATTGACTTCAAGGGTAATTTAGTTTATAGAGCAGTCATTAACTAAGGATTAATTAAATCAATAGAAGGATTGCTAGACAACTAAGAGTTTGGTACAACAATGTAAGATTGTACAATGACATTGGTGATCAAAGATCAAATAACAATTAATCATAGCTGAAGAAACACTTTGCAACAAGATAATGCTTACAATAAAATTATAGACTTTGAACGAACAAAGCAATCTTGCTTGGAATGAGTAAGTAAATATTAATTAACTTGTTCAACAATAAATTAAGGTTAAAGAAGTTACATAACAATAACAAATTAGGAATAGGAACTTGCATAAAGAATGATTAGGGTTAGGGAACTTGCTCAGTTGAATAATAGATTTAAGACTAACATAACACAAAAGTAGGGTTAGGAGACTTGCATAAGAATAAAAAAATAACGGTTAAAAGAAAACTTTGTTGAATAATAAAGTAGCAAAGGTTAAGGAACTTGCCTCGTGCGTTAGCTATAAATTTACAGCTTATGTTCTACAAATATCCTACACATATCATATGGAATCACAACACCAATTAATTATATTATAACTAACATTATCGGCTTACATCTCATTTCACTTATCTTCATTATCTTAACAAAGTTGTTAACCTTTAACTTTAGTTAACCATACTATCCATATACCATTAATTATAGAAACCCTTGCTAGTACATAGCATTGGTTCTAGCATTTAAACTTTGGTTCCCATACTTCACAAACATCAAGATTAAGTTTTATATAATTTACTAAACCATAATCCATAATCATCAATTATATAGTTACCATGTGTTAATACATCTTATATTCATGTTTTATATCTCATCACAAACTTTTATTAATGTTACATAAATATTCCCAGAGGTTATACAAACAAAAGCTCATCACTAAGTAGTTCTGCCAACAGGCACTGCAGCGCCGCTAAAAGACCCAAACTAGGCATTTCTCTAGCGCTTTGGCGCTCAAACAAGCTTGCTGACAGGCGATGCGGCCCTATTCCAGTGTTGTGGTCCCAGAAATACCCATGGAATAGGCGTTGCAGCATCGCGACTCAGAAACAGACTTTGAAATTCACGAACGAACACAGCAGAAACCCAAAAACTCTGATTTCTTAAATTTAATAGGAAGATAAACATACCCACAAGATATAAACTTTAAAACAACTCAAACCACTTAAATAATCAAATTAAGACTCTCAAATTCTAAGTTTACACCAAAATCTCATATGTTGACATCTTTAGCGAAATCATACACTACGGGCTCATTTCTCAACCAAATCAGTTGATTTAACTTACATTCTTTTTGTTTCATATCATATTAACATTGTCAATGTCAGAATTTTTATTTGTACCTTTTTTGTTCTTGTCTTTTGGTGTTCTCATGTTAGGTGAGATTTGTTTGAAAAAATAAGTTATGAAAAGGTCCGACATGTATATATCGACGATTGGACTGTAAGAGTCGTCAGTTGGTTTTTTAAATGGTTGTACCAACACAATCGAGAAAAGATTTACACATTGACCCAATGTTGTGACACTGCTTAACGGGTCTGTGAAACCAAGATTCGTTAGGGTCCGGGGACTTGGTTATGTGGAGGAAAGGTGTTAGGCACCCCCCGACATCCGTGTTGCCACGGTGACCGCCACTTTTTAATTAAACTGTTATATAAATGTGTGTTTGTGTGTGGATCAATGTGCAATTATTTGGAAGTAACATTATGCCTAGTTTGCACCTATATACAAAGGGTTTAAATTTTGTATAAAAGTTCAGTTTTAACAAGATATAGCAATGATGTTTTGTAAAAAGAGGTTTTTCAAACCCCTTGTGCTCAATAGTAATTGAGACATTTGATACTTCCATTTTATTAAATGTTCGTCTTGGTTGCTTTTATTTTTCGAGATGTGAGGCATCCTCGAGAAAATAAGATATCTAGCAGTGCCGAACTCCTTGTGGGCATGAAAACCATCTAAGGAAATTCAAACACCGTAATTAGTTTACAAGCCGTGTACAGCTGAAAATGTCCCTCACGGAAATCGAATCTAGATTCAGGAGACTGAATCTGTGATCACATGATTCCTAGGCTCACATGATGTAGCAATTTGTATGAAAACTGTAAACAGTTTATATATATAAAAGCTATATATATATATATATATATATATATATATATATATATATATATATATATATATATAGACTTGATCAACCACCACGAAGCACCTCCATGGGGGATCAAAAATATAAATATATAAAAGCGGTAAATATATATATATATATATATATATATATATATATATATATGGACATGATCAACCACCACAAAACACCTCCATGGGGGATCGAAAATATAAAGAAAGTTATAAAAACGATCAATCGCCTCGAAGTAAACTCCAGGCGGAACGAAAATATAAATAAAACTGTAAAAGGCCACGAAGAAACTCCAGGCTTGACAGAAAGGTGTGTATATATATATATATATATATATATATATATATATATATATATATATATATATATACACACACTCAAAATTTTATGCACACCTGTTACTGACATTGCAGGAGGGCAGATTCGTCTTTCAGAGATAACTCTGGAAGACATCTCATATCCAGTCCAGATACTACTGAAAGTTCAGTTTTAACCCCAGAACAAACACCGGGAGTATCAGTTCCAACCTCAGAGATAACCCCGAGGCATGCAGTTCTAATACCAGAAATTCCACCGGAGAAGGCCAATTCATCCTGAAGATAACCCCGAGATATTCAGTCTCAGTCTTGACACCAGGAATAGCATCGCTAACCTTGGAGATAACCCCAAGGTGTGTAGTTGCAGTTCCGGAGATAACCCCAAAAATGCTTGTTTCAAAGCCATGCAAACAGCTTCAGAACGCTCGGTACTCACACACCGAGGCACTCAATACAAGACCCAGAGATAACACCAGGAAGACAGGTACACCTCAGAGATGACACTGAGGACCTTCAACACTTGCAGCAGTCCAATCTCAGAGATAACCTTGAGCAACGTCTGCTTTATCAGCCCAAACTAGAGATAACCCCGGTGAGGGGCAAAGTCATCATCTTACCACATTGACGCCACATTGCACTGTCTCAACACCTCATATATACATTTCTACACAGCAATGTCCCACAAGAACCAAGGAAGTCCAATCCCGAGTGACTATTACGCAATGATAACGGATAGAATTTGAAGCTTGAAGACCGGAGGGCATGGTCCCATCTTCTTAACTTTGTACAACCTCTAATCCCATGTTTTTTCTTAACTCTTGACAACGGCGATCCGAAATAGGTCTTATACACCTCAGTCGGATGCCCGGATTAAAGTTCTAAAAGTTTGAGCAGACATCATGTTGCATGAGTGCACGTACTTCGAGACAGTGGGACCCGCAGAGCCCGGGCAGCTGGAGGTACACCTGCGGCTCCCCCTCCATAAATAGAGGGCTTGGGGTGGCCATTTTGTATGAGAAAAATGCGAGGAAGCCCTGTCCAATTTGCTCTTTACACACCATAAACTGAGTGCTTTCTCATTTTAAACACTCATAAGCTCATATATAGCTACTTTTTACCGACAGGAGCCGAGTGTTCATCCACTTAAAGCTATAGAAGTCTTCTTTAGCAGTCCACTATAAGCCTTCTTACACACTTTAAAGCCTTTCTCTTCATCTTTGCACACACTATTCTTCACGTTGGTTTCATTTCAGTTTGTGTGTGTATATATATATATATATATATATATATATATATATATATATATATAAAGCAATTAAACGCTTCAGACGTAAGTCTAGGCTCATCGAACAAAGTTTGGCACACAGTTCATATATATATATATATATATATATATATATATACTTATATATATTAATTATTATCGGACTTTGTTCGATGAGCCTGGATTTTATATCCGGTGCGTTTACCTGCTTATATATATATATATATATATATATATATATATATATATATATATATATATATATATATATATATATATATATATATTTACATTTCGTCCCGCCTGGAGTTTACTTCGTGGCGGTTAACTGTTTTTACTACTTTTTGTACATTTCGTCCCGCCTGAAGTTTCCTCTGTGGCGGTTGATCGCTTTTACAGCTATATTTACATTTTCGATCCCCTATGGAGGTGTTTCGTGGTTGTTGATCATGTCAATATATATATATATATATATATATATATATATATATATATATATATATATATATATATTTACTGCTTTTATATATTTACATTTCCAATCCCCCATAGAGGTGCTTCGTGGTGGTTGATCATGTCTGTATATATATATTTACAACTTTTATATATATAACTGCCTACAGTTTTCATATAAATTGCGGCATCATGTTAGCCTAGGAATCATATGATCACAGATTCAGTTTACTGAATCTAGATTCGGTTCCCGTGATGGACATTTTTAGGTGTAGGCAGCTTGTAAATTTATTCACGGTGTTTGGATTTCCTCAGATGGTTTTCATACCCACGAGGAGTTCGGCACTACTTTGTATATTATTTTCTCGAAGATGCTTCACATATCGAAAATAAAAGCAATCAAGTCGAACATTTAATTAAATTGAAGTGTAAAAGGTCTCAATTACTATTGAGCATCAGGGTTTAAAAAACTACTTTTATAAAACTTCACTTCTATATCTTGTTTAAAATTGAATTTTTATACAAATTTAAACCCCGTGTATGTAGGTGCGAACGAGGCCTCACACTACTTCTAAGTAACAGCACATTGACCCATACACACACACACGTTCATATAACAGTTTCTTGAAAAGTGGCGGTCACCGTGGCAACACGGATGTTGGGTGGTGCCTAACACCTTCCCTCCGTATAAGCAAGTTCCCGGACACTAATAAATCTCGATTTTATAGACCCATTTAGCAGTGTCACATCACTAGGTCAATGTGTAAACCTTTTCTTGGTTGTGTTGGTACAACCAGTTAAAAAACCAACTAGCGACTCTTATAGTCCAATCGTCGACATATACATGTCGGACCTTTTTCACTTATTTTTTCAAACAAATCTCACCTAAAATGAGAACACAAAAGAATAAGAACAGAAAAGGGACAAATAAAAATCCCGACGTCGATAGGTGGCGACTCTCCTGGGGACCAATCAGTAAGAGGACTTAAGCTGCTATTATAAGCTTTTTAAAATTGTCATATGCTTGTGTGTGGAAGTTGCATTTACATTTATGATGAATGTGTACGAATGCATTTTTTTACTGCACTGCAATATATCTGTCTATGATATAAGTGCTTCGCACATGTCATCATTTTCATAAACGGTGAGACACGTTGTATGTGAATGTATGCTGTGTGGTTCCTCCACCAGGAAGCTATCTTGTCGGTGTTTGATTACTACACTCGTAGGAAGACTAATTCTAATGAGGCTCAGGAAAGGCACCACCCAAATTCGCTCCAGTTGAAAGACTGGATTAATTTCTCGTTGAGTAAATTATGATGATTTGGGAACCTTCATGACAAAAAGCCGCGAGAGTAACCTAAAATAGGTCAACCTCTGATAAACCAAACACGGAGGAAAGTCTCTTCATGCTTTCTCATTTCAAATTGCTCGTAAAGCCAATTGCTTGTAATTTCATTCCATATTCATCTCCATGTAATGAGAAATATGAAGAAAAATTTGCATATTTAAATTAACATGCTATCCTGTATTACAAACAGCTAACATCCGTTTTGCAGGATAATAATCCTAAAACGGACACCTCACATAGCATGTAAACATTTACACAATCCCTAAGACTAAACTATGCAAGTTTTGTCGCAGGGAATCATTCGGACCTATTACCCGGTCAAAATCTAAAAAGACAACGAGCCTACAGCCAATCATGTCTTCATCTGACCAGTCTAATCCAGTTTCTCGCGAAGAATTTGACGGATTAAGTAAACAAATTATAGATTTGGTTGTTCTGCTTAACAAACTACATTAGTCTATTCAGGGTACGAAGATACCCATACATGCTGAAGGAGGAACCCAAGGTTCTTATAAAGCCATTACAGTATCTGAGCTCCAGTTGGATACAACTAACAAAATTCATGATACTACCCATCTCAAAGGAGATCTAGACACCGGTGACATCATGAAAAAGGTCCTTCAAATGCAAGAAACCCTTCGTTCTATCAAAGAAATTGGAGCACATGGGGGTGTCTCATTTCAAAACTCCTGACTTCAAAAAGTATGACGGGTTAGGAGATCCTTACACACATTTGAAGGTGTTCATTAGAGAACTTGGATCTTATGCAAAGGACGAGAAGCTCAGAATGCAGCTGTTCCAAAAGAGTCTGGCTGGAGAAGCCCGTTCATGGTACACCAGATTAGATAATTCAAAGATCCATAGTTGGAAAGAACTAGCTCATGCCTTCCTCACACAATATAGCTTCCAGTCTTAGATGGCTCCTAACCGGTACCAGATTACCAAGGTCAAGAAATAGTCCAATGAGTCTTTTAGAAAGTATGCTCAAAGGTGGAGGCGCCTTGCTGCTCAAGTTATTCCTTCTAAGGCAGAGTCAGAAATGGTCATGACCTTTATCGATATACAAGAAGCTCCTTTCTATGAGAGAGTTGTAGCTGGCATTAGTAAACCATTTTCTGAAATGATCAAACATGGAGAGATGGCTGAAATGGGGTTAAAGTCAGGAAAGATTCAAGACCTAGCCGCTCTTAAAGCAGTAGCTGAGCACGTCCAGTCTGGAACTTATGGAAACAACCCCCGGAGGGTCCATAAAAAGAAAGATGAGGATGTTTCCTTGATATTACAAGGTCAAAAGGGGCAATCAGAACATACCTATCCATAGGAGAAATTACACTCCCTTTCAAGCACAGTCTTCAAACCCTCCATTGCCTAAAGGTGGAGAAGTCAAATGCCCTCGAGTGTTCACACCCTTAGGGGACTCGCTCGAGAATATCCTTACTCTTCTGACCACTCAGAAGAAAATTACACATCTTCTTCCACCAGCCAACCCTAATGGGAAAGGTTTCAATGCTACTCAAAAATGTGCTTATCATGCCAGGGCACCTGGACATGATACTCAAGATTGTTGGGCCTTGAAATACAAGATCCAAGATTTGATAGACAACAGTGAGATCATGGTCACCAAGCTAGATCAACCTCACGTACAAGACAACCTTCTTCCTCAACACAAAGAAGAAGAGGTCAACATGATTAATTAGAGCAATGGACAGAGTTCTAATTTCAACTATGAATCATCCCAGACCATCAAAGACGCTATTGACAAATGGGATTATGCAAAGTTCTAGTTTATGATGGAACGAAAGATGAAAGCTCTGTGTAAGCAGATTGAGCAATTGGCAGAACTGGTGACCTATCAGCATCAAGTCACACGCCAATTAGTCAGCCAGGAGCATGCTAGTCTCTTTCCCTTGGTTATGAATACTCCCTCGTCACCTTTAAAATATGAAACATTGGAGGACAAAGTGACGAAGAGAGCAACTGACAAAGCCCGTCGGGATTTTGCCAATAGAAGGGAATTTACATACCTGGGCCAACCTATGGAGGAGATACTTCAGATGATGTTCAATGAAGGAAGGATCACTTCCCTTCTACCTCCAAATAATCCCCGTTCAGGATAATTTAATTATGATGGAGTATGTCAGTATCACTCCCATTCTCGCAGTCACAACACAGAAGAATGTTGGGCACTCCACCACTTTATTCATAATCTATTTGGTAGCGGTGTCCTGCAACTGGAAGACAATGATACTGTGCTACTTGAGAGCGAGAATACCTGTCCTACTAAATGGAAGGGATTGGTAGCAGTTATATCTGCTAAGGATGATGGGACTGTCAAACCATTCATAATACAAATAATTTAACTCAAAGGAGTTGACAATCCTTTGAAAGTTGCTGCTCTAAAGCAAATTAACTTACCATTCAGACCACAATATCCTGTTATCAACTTACAAAAAGTCCCCTGGAATTATGGAGAAGCTGAAGGATCCACCCCTCATACAACTACTGCAGTGTCAAAGGAAAATTCACTGTGTGTTCCCCAACGGGTGATGAGCCTACCATCAAATTAAATGGGAAAATTCACATGGAGAAGATTAAAAAATTCCTCCGTGCTATGGATCATAATGAAACCAAGGTGGTTTTAAGCTTAAGAGAAGCTCCAGATCAAATTTTAATACTGGACTTGGTTTTAACTTCTGAGGATCATAGGAAGAACTTACTGAAGGTTTTGGAAGAAGCATACTTGCCAAAATCAGTAGATGTGGAAAAATTTCAACATCTAGTTGATCATATTTTTAACAAAATGTGGTATCTTTCATTGATGATGACATACCGCACGAAGGGACCGGTCATTGCAAGACATTACACATTACAATTTTATCCTCCGGATACATGATAGCTGGAGTATTGGTAGATGGAGGTTTGTCTCTGAATATCTATCCTTACGCTACGTTGGTGAAGATGAATGTCAATCTCAACCGAATTCGAAGCAGCCATACGGTTATTAAAGCTTTTGACGGAGCTCGCCAAAATTCAGTCGGAGAGATTGAGCTACCAATTGAGATTGGTCCCCATACATTTTGTGTATCTTTTCACGTGCTCAAAATAGATACAGGATACAACCTGCTTCTGGGGAGTCCGTGGATTCACATGGTTGGGGCAGTTCCTTCCACTCTTCATCAACAACTTAAATACATTATCAACAATAGCCTAATCACAGTCATTGTTGAATCAGAAAGTCCTTAACATGGTGACATACTACTCATTAGTTTCAATTTCGATATTGAGCCAGTCAGTTTTCATACCTTGGAAGTGAGCAACACTCAATACCATTCCATTAGGACGCCATTTCCCATACCTAAGATTTCTGCCGAAGTGATGGCAACTACTCAAGAAATGATGACATTGGGACACCAGCCAGGACAAAGGCTGGGTAAAAGTCATCAGGGTATTAAGCACCCGATTCAAGTGTCCAGTCAAATTGGGACAGTCGGACTAGGCTATTCTGCCAGTTCCAGATATGGGAATCCATATAAGCATAAGCAGATTCCTTCAGCTTCAGCCATACGACGATTATCTCCACCTGTAAATCCAGAGTCTGCATAATCTCCGGTAAAGGTGCCAGTCAACGTAATGGCTATGTTATTTCCCAAATCGATACCGGTAAAGGAGAAAGAAGTCTTTGTTCCAGATCCCAAGGTGGAAGAAGAGGAACGAAGAATTAAACAAGACATCGTTCGAATGATGTCAGGTATACGCATCATTGTCCATGATGAACATACAAACGGATACATCCCAGACGATGATTGCCCAGATGTAATGGTCATCATTCCGGAAAAGGAGGACGATGACAGCTCCTTGCATTGGTCGATAAGGGTAAAACGGGCAGGACGTCTGTGACGCCCCCAAATTCGAGTTCTCAAACCCCGGGTTTGTTGCTCACAATCCATCATCATCATAAGAATTCTATAAACTATTGCAGAATAATAAGCATACATTGTTCATTATATTAAAGTCTTCTAACATTATCCCAAGGTCTATTAACCTTAACTTATACATACCTTAATTAAGTTACCCTTAGTAATACAAAAGATTTACATTACCAATGTACATAATATAATATAATACATAAACATTCTCCTTATTTATTCCTGTACTTTTCCTTTACCTTTGTCCCTCTTGGACGTCTCTGGCATGGCTGAAATAAATGTCATGATATAGCAAAGGTAAGCAACAAATTTTTTTAGCAAGTTTAAATGCAAGGAAGATATATCATGATTAGCAAGGAATTTATCGTTTAATGTTCAACAATAGAAATTAAGTGTGAATGAACATGAATTAAGTCTTGATAACTGATTATTCGAATAATTGAATAACAGATGCTGAGTGGTCATAGTGACCATGAACATATGCTAAGGTTGTCAGTCTTTAAACTGGTCATTTTAATAAATTTTGATAATCAAGGGGATCAACCTTTCATACCCGGTGTGTTATGCATAAACACTTAATATACGAGCAATAATTATTTTTCAATAATGCTTTAATCAAATTGTTCTTTTTCTCAGTCTAGAGTTCTTACCAAATCAATTGATGAAGAACAGCTTTTAACAACATATTTGATTTAACAATTTTAAACATACTTGATCTAGCTAATACAATGAGCATAGATCCATATCTTAAACAGTTCATGAATAAAAGAACTTTAACTAATTCACAGTTTAATAATATTAGAACATGAATTTAATTGCACCGAGTGCGAGTATCAATAATCAATATAGGTGTGAATAATCAACAATAATTATTCACTAACATGTTTTGAAATTAATAACTCAAGTTTGAGTTAGAGAACTTGCCTCAATCGCGGTCTACTGCTAAGCAATTTACTTTAACTTCTTTAGAGAAAATACCTATAATTGATCTGTCGATTAGTCATAACATAACTCACTTATAATCTTATCATCTTATTTTAAAGTGTCTAACATTTAAATATATAGTTAAGTATTAAACATTATGTTTAAGTCTTAATGTTATTGTTATACTCTGATAGTCTCTTAATCACATCATAACTTGTACTTGTAAGTTATCCCTTTTATATGTTATCTTAATAAGCTAGATAACATGTCAATAAACTGAAATATCTTTTCAATAAACCAAAATATATTTCAGTATCCTGAAAACACCATTTCAGCATACCAAAATCAGCTACAGTAAACTGAAATCATTTCAGTAACCCTGAATCCATTTCAGTACCCTGACTTCTCAATTCAATCTACTACAAACATAATATAGTTCATTCCCTACCAAATTCAACGACTACGATTAAAATAAAGTAATCTCTCTTATTTTAATCTCCCGTTTAATATTATTAATTAAATAATAATATTTCAAACTAATGTTATTAACTTTTAATAACATTTAAGTCTAATATTACCAATAATATTTTAATCTAATATCATTAGTCATATAAAGATATTTTAAATCATTTATTGAATTAATAAACAATTTATTTAATAACTTTTTCTTTCATTAATTAATTCATTTAAACCTTTTTAAAACACCATACATAAAGTCACTCCTCACCACTGACCGAAATCCTCACCACAAATCTGCATCAACCATACTTAAGGACCTCAAGTCATGAAATCATATTTTTCACATTTTTGACATCATATATTTAATTAAATTCATTTAATCATATAACATTATTTATATGAAAAATAGCAAAACAACTCAAAAACCATTTCTTTTCTAGACAGTAGCTACATATAATCCTCTCATGCAAATAAATTTTTCTGGAAACTTTTAAAAATCATTTACTATATTTAGATAGTCCATAATGTCCAAATATTGCCAGATTTTTCATAAATCGAACTTAACTCCAAAAATTCTGAAATTTTAAGGGTAGGCTCCTGTTATATACATGTACTTCCAATAAATATTTCGTAATTTTTGGATCAATACACAGAGAGTTATTCGATTAAAGTTTTAAAAGTAGTCCCCGACCGTAAAGTGCATAACTCTCAAACCGTATGGCCAAAAATTCTCAAATTTTTACAGGAGCTACCTAACCTCTGATATTACCTCTCCAAATTTTCCTTGAATTTTTAAACCACATTAAAGGGACAAAACTACTCTCGTGGAAAATTGGCCAGAGAGCTTTTTTAAATCTTTTTGTCAACTACGTGGGCTGTTTTGAACAAAACTCATACCACAACTGCTAAACACGTGATTTTCATGTTCTACCACTTGGGTTAACTAGTTAACACATATATCTAGCACCGCTCTTCAACGGATCATGAAAAGAAAGTCTAGATTTAACATACCATTTGTTCAAAGGAAGCGAAAACTAGGGTTTTCTAGATTTCTAGAAACCTAGTTTCATTTCTCTCCTTTTGATCCACTTTTAAATACTTGAACAAGTTAGATTGATACATGAATCTACATAAAACACATAAATAAAAGGGTCCTAACTTCCAAATCACAAAACCCTCTTCCCCATCAAATCCATAAAAAGAAAAGAAAATAGAGTCTAGAAATTAATTTTTTGTTCCTTGACTTCTTAGCCTATTTCCTTCTATACCAGTACTAGGTTATAAATCTTGGGTGCACGAGCTTTGGCCCTCTTCCTTTCTTCTTCTTCTTCCCACGAGTTCCTCTCTCTCTCTCTCTTTTTCTAGTATTTTCCTTTTCTCTCTCTATTTTTTTCTTTAGCGAATAAAATGAGAGTAAAATGGATGTTCTAGATTTGCTAGCATAATCCAAATGATTAGATTGCATATCATCCATATCTTACTTACTCTTTCAGCATAGCAAAGCTAACTTGCAAGTAACACTTAATGTGTTGTCTAATTAAAAAGTTGACAACAAAAGAAGTTCTTTACCTACTAAAGTTACTCATTATTACATTCCACTCCTTTTTCCACTCCACCAATTTTGGTCACATGCTCTCTTAATTCATCAATTTTGTTTTTATTAGCTAACTTAATTAATGACTATAATAACCTCTCCAAGTGGGCTTAACAATTGGGCTTGCAATTAAACGTTTAATGGGCTTGCACTTTTATTATCATGCTTACTAAAAATTTAAACTTGGGCTTTCCCATTAATTCAATTGGGTCATTATTATATTTATCTTATACATGACCTCTTCGGCTAATTTAATAAACTAATTGCTCTAAAATTAATTTTATCTACAAGTCCCACACTAAAAATATAATTGGGCTTGTTTAATTATTATTATTTTTTTCATTATTATCTCTTGAGCTTATGCTCATTATTATTAATATTCCCATATTATTATTCATTAATAATATTAATTCACTCATATAACCCAATTAGACTTGTCTTATTCAAATTTATTGAGTATTTAATTAGAGTTTAACACCTTACATCTATTTTCGAGATTATTAAAATACTTAGGTTAGTTCACTAACTTATTTAACTTATTAGTGAGACTTTCTTTAAATATTATAGCATATTATTCACATAATCACTTAATCATTCATAATATATTACAGATTATTTAATATATTTATTTATAGTGTACCTTAGAAATTATTGGGTATTACATTCTCCACTCCTTATAAGAATTCTGTCCCCGAAATTTCATTAAGGTTACTCAAAAAGATTCGGATAATTCTTCCTTATCTTTTCTTCAAGCTCCCACGTAGCTTCTTCAGCATTGTGGTTTCTCCATAGGACTTTTACAGAATGTATAACCTTATTTCTCAATTTCTACTATTTCCTATCCAAAATTTCTATAAGACCTTCCTTGTACGATTAGTCCTTCTCGACTTGAATCGGCTCGTAGAGCTACTACGTACGCCACTTCCCCTATCTTCTTCAGTATTTTGAATGGTCCAATAAACCTTGGACTCAGTTGCCTTTCTTCCCAAGTCTTATCTTACCTTTCCAAGGAGATGCCTTCCAAAATGCATGGCTTCCTTGTAACGCCCCCAAATTCAGGTACTTGAAACCCGAACTCGGTGCTTTACGATACCATTTTTATGAGCAAAATAATACTAATAATAATAACAATAATATAAATATCAAACTTAATTTACATACATCAGAGTCTAATCTCAAGTACGCAACCTTTACTACAATACATTACATGATAGATAATAAATATCATTATTTTAATACTGTCTAACTATTACAAAAGATATTAAAAGATTATCCTGATTGCTTTTCTTGTCCCTTGTTTTGGCCTGAACATTCCGGTTGATCATGCTTAGCTGAAAACATTTAAATTTAAAGCAAGAATGAGCATTTGATTGCCCAACAAGTAATAGCAACAATAAATATAAGCTGAAAGAATTAAATATTTTCTTTGAATAACAGTTCTACAACGAATCAACAGTTGTGAAGTAAGCTGAACCAATAATAACAACATATCAAATCTATCTCAAATTTTTAAAACTACGTACTGACTATAAATAGAGAGTATTTGACAGACTATGAACTTTATTTTAAATTTTCGCTAAGGTTTAGCAGAACTTCATCCGCAAACCGTCATAACTTACGGGCACGAGGGTGATCATCCCAATGCGCCCTGTATTGATCAATACTGCATGCAAGAACGATATTATCGTTCACTCTATCCACCTTAGGTGCATAAAAATTTTCCCCTGTTCGGGATATTCATACTTAGTCAGGAATCCGAACCAAAATAATCTGGTTGGATACAATAAAGTTCTATCATGATCAACAATAATTTATGTCTAGCTGAATCAAATAGCTTAGACGACTTTTTAAGTCAACGTATACATACTGGAAACCAATGAATACGCATCAACATGTGATTAAATACAATGATTATCCAAGTGAGGACACTTGTCTAACCCTATATAGAAATTAACGAACAGAATAAATATCTGAATTTATACAATGATACAATGATCGGATAATGTAAGAACTTGTATGAATACAACGATTGGATACATAATCGATAACAATAGAGTTAAGAATCTGGCATAATGATAATATAATTCTGAAACTTTCTTACTCATGTCCATTGCATAAAGTAAATACAAAGTTAGGATACTTGCACAATGTAAAGAATAGTTCAGATACTTGCACAATGTAAAGAATAGTTCAGATACTTGCCTGAGATGCTGCTTACAGTAACGCAACTTAGTTTAATCTTTTATATCGAAACCTATCAATAATAAGATCATTCTTCTGATTGGAATAACATATCGCAACACATAGCACTGCTTATTGCAGTCAACACATAACCTAATCACATTGTCACATATGTTTAACAGTCATTGCATCACAAACAAATACGTATCTAGTCCAATTATATAAGTCTAGATCAATTTTTGAAATATTTCGGTATACCGACGGCTTTATCGGGTACTTATCGAGTCTAAAACTCTATCATGTAGTTCAATATTCGTTTAGATATTTTAAATATCAGTCATATTACTTTTCATTGACTTATAATAATTTTTAAATAATTATTATAATTTATCATGATTTTTTAAACATCGGTATCATTATTAAATGATTTAAATATTAACTAATTCTATTATCATTAATGTTTAATTAATATTATACTATTAATGAAACCGTTGTCAAAATATTAAAGTTATTTATAATAACTCAAAATATTTTTAAAGTGTTAACATTACCATTAAATGATTTTTAAAACATTTAAAATTATTTTTAAATAATTAACATTAATATTAAAATATTAATTTATTATTTACCAAAATATTAAAAGTCCCTTATTACAACATAAAATATTTTTAATTCATTTATTCCCTTTTTAAATGATTTTTAAATTAATAAAACTATTTTTAAACTATTTATTTAATATAATTATTAAATAAAACTAATATCATTAATATTAAATTATTTATGAAATTTACCTTTAAATATCAAAAGTTATATTTTATAACTTAAAATATTTTTAAACTATTTATTTTCATTTAAAATGATTTTTATAATATTAAAATTATTTTAAATTAATTTATTTAATATAATTACTAATTAAATCTAATATCATTAATATTAAATTATTAATGAAACTTTTCTTAAAATATTAAAAGTTATGTTTTTATAACTTAAAATATTATTAAATACTTTATTATCATTTAAAATAATTTTTAATATAATAAAATCATTTTAATTAATTTATTTAATGTATTTATTAAATATCTTAAATATCAATAATATTCAAATAAATATTAATATTTATGAACAATATGCCAAATTATTAAAAATTAATTTTTATAACTTAAAATAATTTTTGTAATTTTCATAATTAAATTTCTATTTTTAATTGATTTTAGGAAATTTAATTAATTAAAATTAAATAAACTATCGCTATATCTTTTAACGATAGAAAGTGTTGCAATAGGTGTTCTTGATCACCAAGAACACTGAAAGTCAGTTATCTAGTCACTATGTTTGACTATGATTAATTCACTGTATATTGTGTTTCTAGGCAAACTTATGATCAGATCTTGTAGTGTTAATGTAACACTACAAGTAAAAACAACTAACGAGGTCATACCACATCACAATCGAAAGTTATAATTTTTTGAAATCACTGTCAGGTGTGTTCTTCATGTTCTGGGCTACCCAGAATTCTATGGTCATGGCCGGTCAACGTTCTCGGTGGCCCTATTCCAGTCAATCGGTTCAAGGTATAGGTGGTCTAGACGTCGGGTTGTGTAGATAAACTAACAGAGAACATGATTTAATCACCTAGAACGCCTAGAAATCAACATGTTAACAGATCTAAGCCACAGAACTACCTGTCAGAGTTGTTCTTCATTTTCTGGGTTACCTAGAAATGAAGAACAGTTCATATAGCCATATTTGGGCTTCCACAACTTGAGATACGTGTAGTGTTTTTGTGATTTAGTGATTCTAGTGTGTAGACAACATGCAAGTGAACAGATCTATCATATAATATACATATAACAACAAAATAACAAAAAGTTATAAGCCGGTCAAACTCTGTCAGACGCTGTATTCATAAGTTTTCTGGGTTACCCAGAAAACTTTCCTCGTGATCATACTGCCTCGTTTGACAGTCCACAAAATCCAACACATATGATGTTTAGATGTTCTATTAGCATGAATATATAGTCCATCTACCAATGTACAACTTAGATACAAGAACAAGAACAAAGAAACAAACAACAACAAGATCAAGACTCACGAATATCTTGTCAGACGCTGCAAACTACTTTCTGGGTTACCCAGATTTCCTCTGGTCATACCCGGTCAACGGGTTTTGACCAAGAATAACTTACGATCTAGACATGTAATCACAGTGGTTTCACTTCTAGATTAAAGACCACATAACAAGCTACAGATTACAACTTTAAAACATCAAAAATCAAAAACATGCAGAGATCTACAGCCACTGACATTCATTGTCCGACCACAAAACAAACTTTTTCCAGATTTTGCAAATCATCAAATCCGAGCCTATAGATGTTATGGATCTAACATCTATCAAACCAGTTCATTGATTAACACTTTATACAACATGATTAAACATAAAAACACCAAATCTAACATAGCATACATGATTAAAATTTTGGCATAGAGTTTATACCTTTCTAACTTGATTCATGACTTCGTATTTTCTAGATCTGTTGTCACTACTAGAAAATCGACCTATAGCTACGGTCGCCGACCGTCGCTATAGGCCTAAAATACCGTCGCTATAGGATTTAGTGACGGTCGCCGACCGTCGCCATAGAAGCCGTCGGTAAACGCTATAGCGATGGTCTTTATGCCTACAGCGACGGTCGGCGACCGTCGCTATAGACTTTTTAGATTTCAAAAAAAATTTAATTAATAATGCACATTTATTCAACAAACACGAGTACAATATAAAGTAAAACATAAAAAATATTATATACATCATTTAAAATCATTCACATTACAACTCAAGACTTAACAATTGCTTAATCAAATTTAGAGCAAATTTATTGTCACAAATTTGGCCTCATGGAGACTCCACTAGCTGTTGCACGTTCTCTTCTGAGATTACAGCAGAGTTGGTTAGAATCTTATGTCCAAAAAATGAGAAAAAGAAGGCTGAAAAAAGGCTGCATCACAAATAGCATAAGATAAGAAGATACTGCAACTTTGACTGTCACAAAAGAAATCAACCAACTTTAATATAAAATATAAACCACTAAACATAAATGGTGTTTGAGTATGAAGATAATGGTGAAAACATTAGCAACTCTACAGTCATGGGCATTGAAAAGCTTTGAACAACTACACTTCTTTAAGAAGGAAAAAGACACCAAGGAAAAAGACACCAACTCTCCATATGAGTTTTCTGCAGAGTTATTGGAAAATGCCCACAAAATCAAGACAAAGATACAAAACCCCATCCTCAGCCTGGGGCAGAAAACATATAAATCAGCAAACTAATTAGCATAAAAAAGAAAGCTCAACAAACACATGGCCTAATTCTACTTCCACATGCATTTACTAGTAGTATATCAGCTAATTTGACATGTATAGCGTACCAAAGGAAAGAAATCAACAGAAGCAGAGATAGCAGCAAAAGGCGAATCAAAAAATAATACAACTAAAGTTGAAAGATTTATGTTTAAAACATAACTAAAAATCATACTTAATTCTGGTGGTTCAATAATGCTTCAGTTAATATTATCCACAAAATCTTTCCAAACTAATTCGTCCCAATTTTCAAACACAAATCTTTCCAAACTAATCCATCCCAATTTTCAGAACCCCAGTACCGGCAGACCTGAAAATGAAAGCACCTTAAAATTATGAACTAGTTTGCAGGCACAAATTTAAAGCACAAGTATAGTGATGAGACTAGATGGGGATAGAACCTTGCATATAAATGAATGTTGCTACTAGTACCATGTACTTTATCTCTCTTATGCAGTGGAATTCATTTAGAAGGAATCTAAAACAAATTGCATATTGGTACACAATGAATGATGATAAAAATGCAATAATTTTTAGTTGGTCAAAAGTGCCAGCTTTATGTTAGTATGTGTTAGTATGTGTGCCAGCTTTATGTTAGTATGTGTGTTTGGGGTTATGACATTTGCAGGTAGCTCCCCATTCAAGTTGTTGTTTCCAAGAAATCTAACATGCATATTGTTCAAATATCACACAATAAAAAGTATAGGTTTAGATTTTAAGAGAATATCTAACTATAAAAACTTATAGAAAGATATCCATGAAAAGTGATTATAATAATGCAAAACATAAGTAACTTACAAGTATTGCAATGATGGGAAGTCTTGGAACGATTCTAGTACTTGGCCTGTCAACTTGTTGAAGCTCAAGTCCCTTTCATGGTTATCAAATTAATACCGAAGCTGAATTAATGAGGATTAGTTGAAACATGATATATATATATATATATATATATATATATATATATATATATATATATATATATATATATATATATATATATATATATACAAAAAAAGTAAAAGGTCATGGTAATGGCATGAATAGACAATCAATAATATATTCTTACAAGATTTTCAAGTTAGAAAATGAGCTCAGTTGTTTTGAAAGTTGTTCAACCAAACCACAGTTTCTTAACAATCTACAAGAAATAGGAGGAGATTCAAAGATTAATGTTAATACACAGAAACCTGGAACAAGTACTTGTACGAATCCTTACAATATGGACAGACTTGTAAAGTTTCCCAAGAAGTCAAGAGATGAATCGCCCTTACTAAGATCACCAATTCTTCTACATAAATTAAAGACAAGGAAAATCAATGATTGAGAGAAACTACAGCTCTTAAATTATAAAACTGACTCGTATATATTTTGAAGTTTTGAGAAATTAAAGCATGCACATCCTTACAGGTATTCCAGTTTGGTTAGATCACCATAACTGCGCGAAATTGGACCTTCAAGATTGTTTCCTTGCAGTATCACGTTATAGGTTAAAACTTGTTGGGGGAATCACTATAATTTATTAGGTCAATATTTAAAAAGGATTAAAAACCTCTCAATCCTAAAATATACAAATACATACACGTTCTTGAGATTCGTTAGAGTTCCAATTCAGGAAGCTTTCTGGTAAAAAGATTATCAAATGCCCACCTGAAGCAAAAAAAAAAACTGTGTCAAATTACCTAACATAAAGAGGTCATCATTCATCAGCTATTTGAAGGAAAGTTGTAAGGAGGTACAAAGTGTGGAGGAGTTTCAAATTTGATACTTGTTATGGAATTGGTCCACTCACTCCACTGCTATCGATATACCTGAACCCATCCATCACACAATCATTATTATTCAGAATTTATGGTTAAAATTACTTGCTATAAATTAGTGCAAAAGAGCATATAAATCAAAATCAAACAAACAGACTTGCAATACATAATTGTACTTAAAGAGTACTTACAGCTGCTCTAAGGCGGTTAACTTCCCGAGCTTGGTGGGTAAGGATCCATGGAAATTGTTTGAGCTAAAACTTCTGTATAAATTCAAAGGACCGGCAATCAACAATATAATAATAATAATATGAAGCATAACCGAAGCACCTCTAGTTACCTAATACTACCGAAGCACCTCTAGTCGCCGACGTCAGTTCGATCAACTGAGATGGTGAGAGCGGAGATTCGCGATTGAGATGGTAAGAGAGGAGATTCGATCGACTGAGATGGTGAGACGGATCAACTGAGATGGTGAGATTCGATCGACTGGACTGAAAGGGTTATAGATGAGAAAATCGACTGAAAGGGTTAGAGATGAGACAAGCTCAGGATTTGTACGCGCCAAGCTAAAGACCCGGTAATGACCCATCCCAAAAAAAACTCCCTACACCGACGGTCAGATATTGACCATCGCTAAATACTCCTATAGCGACGCTTCCGCCCCAACCGTCGCTATAGCCCGTTGTTATAGGCTGATTTTCCAATAGTGTGTGGTGATAATGGGACTTAATTTTGGGACTGATCTAGTACTATAATTCGTGGGTTTTAGAGAGGGGAAGTATTGGATGAGTATAAGTGCACAAATGAGGTAGATTATGAATTTTCTCTCTTGATCTATATGTATATCTCATGTGCAATGTATTTGGATATTTATGTTGACTGATTTGTAATGATTCCAGCACATGGGCATATCTAGGGTTGAGGATTTGGCAAGATTTTGCTAGATTTCCTAGCAATAATGCATGAATAGAACAAAAGGGTATAATGATAATTTTGCAAGCAATTCTAATGGCATTCTTGTAAACTTGGCAAACGCTTAGGGTTTGACCCTTAGGGTTTAACCCTAAGGTTTTCTAAAATTGGATTTCTCAGATCTAATTTATGGTTTAAAATAAAATAAAATAAAATATTAGTTTCCTAAAAATGAAATTTAGAATTTACTAATTATAATTAGTTTTCTAATTACATTACTTGAACAATTAGGGTTTAAATAATTAGGGTTCCCTAATTATCATTACGGTTCCTAATTTAACAATTCCACTTACTAAAATAATAATTAGGGTTTCTAATTTTTGCAATAAGGGTTTCAAATTTTAATTAGGGTTTTCAAATATTAATTAGGTTTTTTTTCTAATTAATAGAAATTCTATAATATGCAACATAAATCCTATAACACCAATACTACACAGTTTTGAACTCATAATTGAGTTTCAAAATAGGTTTTAACAAATTAATATAAGATTTTGACATTAAACACCATAATTGACCAACACATATAGTATATATTTATAACACTGAAAAATAATATTATATTTAATATAATATTATTATTCTCATTCATAGCTCAAAATCTAAAATTAGGGTTTTGATTCCATATCTGAATTGTCTTTCATATATCACATCATTGATTAAGTTAAAATAATTAACTTAATAATCTGAACTAAAATTCATATAATAAAATAGTAATTATAATAATTCTAATAATCATTTCATATATTATTTAAATAATATAAAAATCATATTTTTATGGAAAATAAATAATAAAAATATTTATACTATAAAAATTAATTATTATAAGAATATACTTTACAATGATCAATAATCCAAAAATAAAATTATTTGAAATCATTCATGTAATAAATAAATTTTATTTTCTCATAAATACATACACTTTACCTGACACATATTCCCACCTTTATATAAAAAAAATTTATATGCAAAATTTCTTATTTATTTATATAGAAAATATCGGGTTATTACATTCACCCTCCCTTATAAAGATTTCGTCCCCGGAATCACCGTTTTAAAACTCATACCTATTAGGGTACATAGCATACACAATCATTTCAAATAGGTCTCGATCATAATTGATCGAACAAATCTTTAACCATTCAACATAAAGCTTGTCTGTCTGATTATACAGAAATTTGATTTCTAAAAGAACTCAAATTCCTCCTTCAAAATTTCTTTATAAAATAATTTATTATATATTGGAAAATCATGTATATCAAAATATAAAAGTTATACGATTAATACCTGGAGTTGCATTCCCAACTGCCACCGAATCCTGAACAGTCACGTTTAAGACTCTTGCGATTGGTTTTGTTGGTTTGTTTGTTGAAGTAGGTCCGTTGTCACCAATGTCCCGCTGCTTTTCCCCGTAGTTATATTCCCTACATCCATTCTCTTTTTCAGACAGTCCTTCACCTTATGTTCCATTGATCCACACCTGAAACACCCCTTGTTCATCCTTGGATTGGGGCAGTTAGGAGAGATATGCCCCTTCTGCCCACACTTGTAATACACAAACTTACCCTTAAGACACTCTCCTGAGTGATTCTTTCTGTAATTCTCACACTGCGTAACCTTTTTCTTTCCACCTTTTGGCCTACTTCTGGTATTCTTGAATTTATCTACTTTCCTTTTTTCAGTCCTACTACCACTATTTTCTTCTCCAGCTCTAGCTCGATTTGCTTCCCACCAAAAATTTGCCTCTCCTTTCATCGTATAGGTGACAGCAGCTGTCTTTTGCCCCTCCGTTACCTTAGCTATCACAAACACCTCTATAGGGTCAGTTGATCCTCTAAATCCTAGCCGTTCGATTGCCTTGAAGTCTTTGAGATTTGTCGATCGATTATCTGGCTGATTTTCCACGGCTGGTAATCCATTCTGCACAACTTGAGCATTCATATTGACCAAATTTTGTGCCAGGTCTGGTTGTCCTCCAGCTTTGTTGACAGGTTCTTCTGCCTTTCGATTTCGTTTACGTCTTGGCGGCATTATCTAGTTAAATAAAATCATGTTCATCTAACTAATTTCATAATACTTTTCACCGTATATCGTAGCACATACTACTTTAAACATCTGCTATCCCTTTGTGACACCAAAGTCGGGAATCGTTGCCACAACTTATACAAAAGTTGAGAATATTTCTTTACACCTATATACTTATCGTATACATATCATAGAATCATACACATTAAAGTAACACTAATACTACTTATTTTATATGCCTTCACTAAGGATCAATTGCTTAGCATTCTACATATTCCTATTATCCTCAATAATCCTTTCACGCATAACTATTCCTAGTTCATCAAACCTTCCACACATTATAAGTTTAGGAACTCACCACAACCATATGAGTTCAAGAACTCGAGCTTAACTTTATATTCTCTAACTATATTTTACCTATCAGTTATACTATTGTTTCTGGGTTTGGTAATACACTTTTCCATTATAATCACCTCATTAGGGTTGCTTTCAAAGTGAGCCTCTATTTCAGCTATTTACTTTGATATTGGCTCTGTTATGAAGGTTGACTCCTTTCTTACAATCTGAGGGTATCCTAATCCTTTCTCACCTAACATCTACACCAAAAACTATCTTGATTAACACGTAGTATATACACACAGCAAAGAATAATTTTATACAAGTTATCTTTTATTTTGTTTAACGATGAATTTATTCAATTCATCTCCTTTTAAACTCTAAATGAGTTATTTATATTTTTAACGTTTCCTCTGTTCTAAGGTTATAGCCTAAGGTCTATCCCACCTAAGATTTTTAACCCTAAAGCTCTGATACCAACTTGTAACGCCCCCAAATTCAGGTACTTAAAACCCGAATTCGGTGCTTTACGATACCATTTTTATGAGCGAAATAATACTAATAATAATAACAATAATATAAATATCAAACTTAATTTACATACATCAAAGTTTAATCCCAAGTACGCAACCTTTACTACAATACATTACATGATAGATAATAAATATCATTATTTTACTACTATCTAACTATTACAAAAGATATTCATAAGATTATCCTGATTGCTTTTCTTGTCCCTTGTTCTGGCCTGAACATTCCGGTTGATCATGATTAGCTGAAAACATTTAAATTTAAAGCAGGAATGAGCATTTGATTGCCCAGCAAGTAATAGCAACAATAAATATAAGTTGAAAGAATTAAATGTTTTCTTTGAATAACACTTCTACAAAGAATCAACAGTTGTGAAGTAAGTTGAACCAATAATAACAATATATCAAATTTATCTCAAATTTTTAAAACTACGTACTGACTATAAATGGAGAGTATTTGGCAGACTATGAACTTTGTTTTTCATTTTCGCTAAGGTTTAGCAGAACTTCATTCGCAAACCGTCATAACTTACGAGCACGAGGGTGATCATCCCAATGCGCCCTGTATTGATCAATACTACATGCAAGAACGATATTATCGTTCACTCTATCCACCTTAGGTGCACAAAAGTTTTCCCCTATTCGGGATGTTCATACTTAGTCGGAAATCCGAACCAAAATAATCTGGTTGGATACAATAAAGTTCTATCATGATCAACATTATTTTTATGTCTAGCTGAATCAAATAGCTTAGACGACTTTTTAAGTCAACGTATACATACTGGAAACCAATGAATACGCATCAACATGTGATTAAATACAATGATTATCCAAGTGAGGACACTTGTCTAACCCTATATAGAAATTAACGAACAGAATAAATATCTGAATTTATACAATGATACAATGATCGGATAATGTAAGAACTTGTATGAATACAACGATTGGATACATAATCGATAACAATAGAGTTAATAATCTGGCATAATGATAATATAATTCTAAAACTTTCTTACTCATGTCCATTGCATAAAGTAAATACAAAGTTAGGATACTTGCACAATGTAAAGAATAGTTCAGATACTTGCACAATGTAAAGAATAGTTCAGATACTTGCCTGAGATGCTGCTTACAGTAACGCAACTTAGTTTAATCTTTTATATCGAAACCTATCAATAATAAGATCATTCTTCTGATTGGAATAACATATCGCAACACATAGCACTGCTTATTGCAGTCAACACATAACCTAATCACATTGTCATATATGTTTAACAGTCATTGCATCACAAACAAATACGTATCTAGTCCAATTATATAAGTCTAGATCAATTTCTGAAATATTTCGGTATACCGACGGCTTTATCGGGTACTTATCGAGTCTAAAACTCTACCATGTAGTTCAATATTCGTTTAGATATTTTAAATATCAGTCATATTACTTTTCATTGACTTATAATAATTTTTAAATAATTATTATAATTTATCATGATTTTTTAAACATCGGTATCATTATTAAATGATTTAAATATTAACTAATTCTATTATCATTAATGTTTAATTAATATTATACTATTAATGAAACCGTTGTCAAAATATTAAAGTTATTTATAATAACTCAAAATATTTTTAAAGTGTTAACATTACCATTAAATGATTTTTAAAACATTTAAAATTATTTTTAAATAATTAACATTAATATTAAAATATTAATTTATTATTTATCAAAATATTAAAAGTCCCTTATTACAACATAAAATATTTTTAATTCATTTATTCCCTTTTTAAATGATTTTTAAATTAATAAAACTATTTTTAAACTATTTATTTAATATAATTATTAAATAAAACTAATATCATTAATATTAAATTATTTATGAAATTTACCTTTAAATATCAAAAGTTATATTTTATAACTTAAAATATTTTTAAACTATTTATTTTCATTTAAAATGATTTTTATAATATTAAAATTATTTTAAATTAATTTATTTAATATAATTACTAATTAAATCTAATATCATTAATATTAAATTATTAATGAAACTTATCTTAAAATATTAAAATTTATGTTTTTATAACTTAAAATATTATTAAATACTATATTATCATTTAAAACAATTTTTAATATAATAAAATCATTTTTAATTAATTAATTTAATGTATTTATCAAATAACTTAAATATCAATAATATTCAAATAAATATTAATATTTATGAACAATATGCCAAATTATTAAAAATTAATTTTTATAACTTAAAATAATTTTTAAAATAATTTTTGTAATTTTTAGAATTAAATTTCTATTTTTAATTGATTTTAGGAAATTTAATTAATTAAGATTAAATAAATTGTCGCTATATCTTTTACCAACAGAAAGTGTTGCAATAGGTGTTCTTGATCACCAAGAACACTCAAAGTCAATTATCGAGTCACTATGTTTGACTACGATTAATTCAATGTATATTGTGTTTCTGGCCGAACTTATGATCAGATCTTGTAGTATTAATGTAACACTACAAGTAAAAACAACTAACGAGATCATACCACATCACAATCGAAAGTTATAAATTTTTGAAATCATTGTCAGGTGTGTTCTTCATGTTCTGGGCTACCCAGAATTCTATGGTCATGGCCGTTCAACGTTCTTGGTGGCCCTATTCTAGTCAATCGGTTCAAGGTATAGGTGATCTAGACGTCGTGCTGTGCAGATAAACTAACAGAGAACATGATTTAATCACCTAAACGCCTAGAAATCAACATGTTAACAGATCTAAGCCACAAAACTAGCTGTTAGAGTTGTTCTTCATTTTTCGTGTTACCCAGAAATGAAGAACAGTTCATATAGCCATATTTGGGCTTCCACAACTTGAGATACGTGTAGTGTTTTTGTGATTTAGTGATTCCAGTGTGTATACAACATGCAAGTGAACAGATCTATCATATAATATACATATAACAACAAAACAACAAAAAGTTATAAGCCGATCAAACTCTGTCAGACGCTGTGTTCATAAGTTTTCTGGGTTACCCAGAAAACTGTCCTCGTGATCATACTGCCTCGTTTGACCGTCCACAAAATACAACATATATGATGTTTAGATGTTCTATTAGCATGAATATATAGTCCATCTACCAATATACAACTTAGATACAAGAACAAGAACAAAGAAACAAACAACATCAAGATCAAGACTCACGAATATCTTGTCAGACGCTGCAAACTACTTTCTGGGTTACCCAGATTTCCTCTAGTCATGCCCGGTCAACGGGTTTTGTCCAAGAATAACTTACGATCTAGACATGTAATCACAGTGGTTCCACTTCCAGATTAAAGAACATATAACAAGCTACAGATTACAACTTTAAAACATCAAAAATCAAAAACATGCAGAGATCTACAGCCACTGACATTCATTGTCAGACCACAAAACAAACTTTTTCCAGATTTTGCAAATCATCAAATATAGATGTTATGGATCTAACATCTATCAACCTAGATCATTGATTAACACCTTATATAACATGATTAAACATAAAAACACCAAATCTAACATAGCATACATGATTAAAATTTTGGCATAGAGTTTATACCTTTCTAACTTGATTCATGACTTCTGATCTTCTAGATCTGTTATGGTGATAATGGGACTTTATTTTGGGACTGATCTAGTACTATAATTCGTGGGTTTTAGAGAGAGGATGTCTTGGATGAGTATAAGTGCACAAATGAGGTAGATTATAAACTTTCTCTCTCTTGATATATATGTATATCTCATGTGCAATGTATTTGGATGTTTATGTTGATTGATTTGCAATGATTCCAGCACATGGGCATATCTAGGGTTGAGGATTTGGCAAGATTTTGCTAGATTTCCTAATAACAATGCATGAATATGACAAAAGGGTATAATGGTAATTTTGCAAGCAATTCTAATGGCATTCTTGTAAACTTGGCAAACCCTTAGGGTTTAACCCTAAGGTTTTCTAAAATTGGATTTCTTAGATCTCATTTATGGTTTAAAATAAAATATTAGTTTCGTAAAAATGAAATTTAGAATTTACTAATTATAATTAGTTTTCTAATTACATTACTTGAACAATTAGGGTTTAAATAATTAGGGTTCCCTAATTATCATTAGGGTTCCTAATTTAACAATTCCACTTACTAAAATAATAATTAGGATTTCTAATTTTAGCAATTAGGGTTTCAAATTTTAATTAGGATTTTCAAATATTAATTACGATTTTTTTTCTGATTAATAGAAATTTTATAATATGCAACATATATCCTATAACACCAATACTACACAGTTTTGAACTCATAATTGAGTTTCAAAATAGGTTTTAACAAATTGATATAAGGTTTTGACATTAAACACCATAATTGACCAACACATGTAGTATATATTTATAACACTGAAAAATAATATTATATTTAATATAATATTATTATTCTCATTCATAGCTCAAAATCTAAAATTAGGGTTTTGATTCCACATCTGAATTATCTTTCATATACCACATCATTGATTAAGTTAAAATAATTAACTTAATAATCTGAACTAAAATTCATATAATAAAATAGTAATTATAATAATTCCAATAATCATTTCATATATTATTTAAATAATATAAAAATCATATTTTTATGGAAAATAAATAATAAAAACATTTCTACTGTAAAAATTAATTATTATAAGAATATACTTTACAATGATCAATAATCCAAAATTAAATTATTTGAAATCATTCATGTAATAAATAAATTTTATTTATCACATAAATACATACACATTACCTGACACATATTCCCACCTTTATATAAAAACAATTATATGCAAAATTTCTTATTTATTTATATAGAAAATATCGGGTTATTACATTCCCACTTCGAAATCTCTTTTCTTGCGATGAATATTTGCATATTTCTTTTGTCGATCCTGAGTTGCTACCAGTCAAGCTCTTATCACTTTAATGATCTCCACAGTCTGTTGTACCAATTTTGGCCCCAACAATCTTCATTCACCTACCTCGTCCCAACATAAGGGCTTTCTACACTTTCTTCCATGCAGGGCTTCATACGGCGGCATTCTAATGCTTGCATGATAACTATTCTTTTACGCAAACTCCACCAATGGAAGATGATCTTTCCAGCTTCCCTTGTAATCCATCACACAGGCTCTGAGCATGTCTTTTAATGTTCGAATCGTTCTCTCACTTTGCCCATCTGTCTGTGGATGATACGCAGTACTCAACCTTAATTGTGTCCCCATTCATTCTTGAAGACTCCTCCAAAAGTTTGACGTAAAGCGCAGATCTCTATCAGACACAATTGATACTGACACTCCAAGTCTCAAAATTATCTCCTTTATATACAACTTGGCTAACTGATCCAAAGTATACCTGATCTTAATCATTAAAAAGTGTGCTGACTTTGTAAGATGGTCGACAATCACCCATATTGTGACGCCCCCAAAATAGGTCCATACGACCCATTCTGAGTCGCCATATATCATACTATAAAAATCAAATATAAACTTTATTTATACAACTATTGAACTGTCGTGCAGAGTACTACAACAAATAAGCTATGAGTTTTAATACAAATATATATAATACTCTCGTGGTGCCTTGACCACAAGACCTTACAATGGTACCTTACATAAAGGTACAGTCAATAATTGTTTTAGAAATTAAAATCTTTGAAAAATACTCAAGGAAACCTTCGTACATGGGAGGCCATGCGTCTAGGTTATGATACATAACATATATCCACAGAATTATCCTTGGTTGGGCCAAAAGTTCCCAAAGAAAAACAAGAAGATTACTATCATCTTCTTTCCAATGGTGAGTCTTCTCTTGACATATAATTATTTCCGTTGTCTCCAAGTGAAAATTATATTTCAAATAAACTCCAAGATCATATAGGTAGTGCTCGTAGATATACTCAGCAAGTGGATGTGCACAACCCTATCTTATGATAACACGAGGTTGTATGTCATTAGACATCTTGTATGATAGTGGCAAAACGCCTTTCCAAAGTTGGGTTCACCTCACCTTATTTGGTTCACCAAAATTAAATATCAAATGACGTATACCATACGACACACTTATCTAAAGTTCTCAACAAAATTATTTCCGTACTATTTAGGGAGAACCTCAACAACTATAGACCACCGTTCTATTCCCCTGTTATCCCCGCTCGACCCGGCAACACTCCTATTACCTGAAAGGAATTGTGAAGCAAAAAGGGTGAGCACAACTAGCCTAGCAAAGAATATCATGACTAAAGATAATTTACATCATCAATAGGCGTCATTAGTAATAAATCAGAGATTTTGGACATATGGTAGATGATAAAACTTTTTAACCATAGTTGCAGCGGAACGAGCAATCCATTAGAAGAGTCAAATAGACCATCATGTCTATTATCTTCTCCATGTTAAAAGTCCACCAATAATGTTTTATCCCTATAACATCAATCAACAATTTCTATCCACAATCATATGAATAACTCGTAATCATAATTGTGATTCTAAATTCCTCTTCGCGCCCAGGACGAAGATAATTTTCATCACCATCTTCACCTGAAACATTAAAAATCATGGTTATAGCAAATCACAATTCCTGCTCATAATCATACTAATAAATTCATCTTTACACTACGACCAAAGATATTCATTAACAATTCATCTTTGCACTTCAGGCCAAAGACATACAACTATATTTTAGGAGAGTCAAGTAGAGCATGATATCTACTATATTCTACGAATTAAAAGTGTATAATAAATATTTTATCGTTGAGACCCAGCTTAATAAATAATCCACATCATCCAATCATCCCTACACTACGACCAAGGATATTCATGTAATAATCAATGGTCATGATTATACCGAATAATCCATGGTTATAATCATTCTAATAACTGTCCACCAATGCACTACAGGCCAATGAGGACTTTTACCACATCATCTATAACATTACGGGTCATGATTATACCGAATGATCCCTAGTCATAATCATACCAATAAACAGTTTATCTATGCGTATAAGCCAAATATACTCATCAATCAATAGTTCGTCTTTGCACGTAAGCCAAAGATATATAACTGTAAAATCAATAATGAACAGTCCATCTTTGCATGTAAGCCAAAGATATATAACTGTAAAACAAATAATCAACAGACCATCTTTGCACGTAAGCCAAAGATGACTTTCATCATAATATAAGCATGAGGATGATGACAATGATATAAGCATTAATCAAACGAAATCAAGGATAAATATTAAAGATTTTAAATTTATTCAGAGTTTAAAAATATTCAAATTGTCAACATGATACTGCTTTGTGGAGTAAATTCAAGAATAATATTCATGTACTAAAAATAATTTGGACAGAAAAGAAATATATTTTTCGGATAAGTAGTTCCCTGCAATAGTACCCTATGAATAGTACTTCGGGAATAGTACCTCGTGAATAGTATCCCGACATGAAAAGTACCCTAAATACCCAAGTGAATAATATTCGGGTGAATAGTAATTTGGGTGAATAGTAACCCATGAATAGTAACTCATGAATAGTACTCCCACACGAATAGTGCCCCGAATACCCGAGTGAATAATACTAGAGTGAATAGTAACTGGGTGAATAGTAACCCGTGAATAGTAACTCGTAAAAAAATACCAAAGAAAATGATATTCCATGACGAGTACAAAAGAAATGATATCTGTACGAGTATAATAGAATATACGAAATTGCAAATGGATTATCACCCGCCATGCAGTAATCCACGTAGACAGATCATTTCCAACAGAATAATAAAGAATGAAATAACAAAAAAATTCACCAGGCATGCAATAGACCGCACAGACAGGTTATTCCCAACAGAATAATAAAGAATGGAATAACAGAAGAATTCACCAGGCATGCGATAGACCGCACAGACAGGTTATTCCCAACAGAATAATAAATAATGGAACCAGGTCATGCGTAATACGCACAGACAGGATATTCCAACAGAATAATAAAGAATGGAACCAGGTCATGCGTAATCCGCACAGACATGATATTCCAACAGAATAATAAATAATAGAATAATAGAAGAATTTCACTATGTATGTGGTACATCGCATAGACAGGTTATTCCAACATAATAATAAAGAATGGAATAACAGAAGAATTTCACCATGTATGCGGTACTTCGTATAGATAAGTTAATCCAACATAATAATAAATAATGGAATAACAAAAGAATTTCACCATGTATGCGGTACTTCGCATAGACAGGTTATTCCAACATAATAATAAAGAATGGAATAACAGAAGCTCTCTTCATGAATACGAAAGAAATAATACCCATTACTATAATAATAATATCCCTTACCTCAAAAGAAAATTGGATACTGGAATAGTGAGGTAGCAGACTTCTCTTATTCTTTTTCTCTATAATTTCTCTCTATAATAATTGCTCTTATAGCTTTAGTTAATTGGTGAAAAATATTGAAGTAATGAGCTTCTATTTATAGGAAAATATAGTTTCGATAATTGCACGTTTTGGGGCTCGAAATATTACAGTATAATACATTCCTCTTTTTCTTCATCTTTAATTTAGTCCTGCAAGTATTATCAAATTTGCACCACCTCCCCTAATAGTAAATCATGTGACTCAATAGTTCTAATCATGTGAAAAAACTAATTACAGTATAGTACCTTCAACTATACCTCTATTTTTAATTTAGTCATGCAAGTATTATCAATCTTGCATCAACTCCCCTAATAGTAAATCATGTCAATCAATAGTATACACATGTGAACACATAGTTATAAGCATGTGAATTAATAACAATTTATTGCTCATTTATCTGATTAATTACCCGATTGGTCAATATAACCTCCAGACATCAATTATTATCGAAATAAATGTCGATTTCCACAAACACTAATAATCCCAACACAATAAAAATATTAATTTCATCTTTAATCAACATAAACTTATTCATCATTAATATTATAATTCACAATATTTAACAACCAGGTCGTTCCTAAGAAAGATGGGGCTTTCCGATAAGGATTCTCCCTATTGGCGCGCAGTTAGATTATCTAACCTCTCCTTGACAGAACTTCTAGACATTGTCAATATTACAAATAATAATATGAACAACTTTGTCGTCTCAATTATTGATTTAATAATATAACATATTATATAGATGATACTGTGACAATAATTGAATCAATAATATGAGAGATATGATGCAACAATTATTGTAGCAATAATTGTGTATAACTGAGTGACTTCTTACGTAAGCATCAATAATCAATACCGTGTGCTACTATGCAACCGCACGTATTACTGTACTTTTACTACCGGGTAGTTCAACAGTTTTAACGGTAACACTTTCGCTGTTAGTTTTATAAAAAGATAATTATGTTGTTTTCTTACTACGACAATACTTCCATTGTGGGGTCCACCAATGATTGTGCCATCGTACGACTATTCCCCGACCAAACGAATATTTTATAACAACTTGAATACTTTAAAAAAATTTCATATATCACCCTTAACTTTAACCCTTTCTCAATTTAACCATTTACTAAATAAAATAATAATTATAAGAAAATTGAATACTTTCATTTCATAATTTCGGGATCTCACAATCTCCCCTCCTTATGAAATTTAGCTCTCAAAATTTACGTACGTACCTAGTATTCGAAGAGATGAGAATACCTTACTTTATTTTCAGATTGTACCTTCCCGGTTATATCCTTTGTATCATGATTTTTCCATTGTTCATCTCTTGTATTTCAGATATCATTCTAGAATATATCTTCAAAACAAAGACCAATTGACATGTCACAAATTGTCAACTTATCAAGTAAAAATTCCGGCTTAGGTAAGTCACACACTAGCGAAGTATATTACTCGTCTCTCCCCTCATAGTTCTAGACTCATATCTCCGCCAGCGACCATATCCTTGAGCTCTGATACCATTTGTGACGCCCCCAAAATAGGTCCACACAACCCATTCTGAGTCGCCAAATATCGCACTATAAAAATCAAATATAAATTTTATTTATACAACTGTTGAACTGTCGTGCAGTGTACGACAACAGATAAGCTGTGACTTTTAATACAAATATATATAACACTCTCGTGGTGCCTTGACCACAAGACCTTACAATGGTACCTTACATAAAGGTACAGTCAATAATTGTTATAGAAATTAAAATCTTTGGAAAATACTCAAGGAAACCTACGTACATGGGAGGCCATGCGTCTAGGTTATGATAGATATCATATATCCACAAAATTATCCTTGGTTGACCCGAAAGTCCCCAAAGAAAAATAAGAAGATTACTATCATCTTCTTTCCAATGGTGAGTCTTCTCTTGACATATAATTATCTCCGTTGTCTCCAAGTGAAAAATATATTTCAAATAAACTCCAAGATCATATAGGTAGTGCTCGTAGATATACTCAGCAAGTGGATGTGCATAACCCTATCTTATGATAACACGAGGTTGTATGTCATTAGACATCTTGTATGATAGTGGTAAAACACCCTTCTAAAGTTGGGTTCACCTCACCCTATTCGGTTCACAAAAATTAAAAATCAAATGATGTATACCATACGGCACACTTATCTAAAGTTCTCAACAAAATTATTTCCATACTATTTAGGGAGAACCTCAACAGCTATAGACCACCGTTCTATTCTCCTGTTATCCCCGCTCGATCCAGCAACACTCTTATTACCTGGAAGGAATTGTGAAGCAAAAAGTGTGAGCACAACTAGCCCATCAAAGAATATCATGATTAAAGATAATTTACATCATCAATAGCCTTCATTAATAATAAATCTGAGATTTAGGACATATGGTAGATGATAAAACTTTTCAACCATAGTTGCAGCGGAACGATGAAGCCATTAGAAGAGTCAAATAGACCATCAGGTCTATTATCTTCTCCATGCTAAAAGTCCACCAATAATGTTTTATCCCTGTAACATCAATCAACAATTCCTGTCCACAATCATATGAATAACTCGTAATCATAATTGTGATTCTAAATTCCTCTTCGCACCCAAGACAAAGATAATTTTCATCACCCATCTTCACCTGAAACATCAAAAATCATGGTTATACCAAATCTCAATTCGTACTCATAACCATACTAATAAATTCATCTTTGCACTACAACCAAAGATATTTATTAACAATTCATCTTTGCACTATAAGCCATAGATATACAACTGTATTTCAGAAGAGTCAAGTACAGCATGATATCTACTATCTTCTACGAATTAAAAGTGTATAATCAATATTTTATCGCTGAGACTCAACTTAATAAATAATCCGCATCATCGAATCATCCCTGCACTACGGCCAATGATATTCACGTAATCATCAATGATCATGATTATACCAAATAATCCCTGGTTATAATCATACCAATAACTATCCATCAATGCATTACGGGCCAATTAGGACTTTTACCACATCATCTATAATATTACGGGTCATGATTATACCAAATGATCCCTGGTCATAATCATACCAATAAGCAGTTCATCTATGTGCATAAGCCAAATATACTCATCAATCAATAGTTCATCTTTGCACGTAAGCCAAAGATATACAACTATAAAACTAATAATCAACAGTCCATCTTTGCACGTAAGCCAAAGATATACAACTGTAAAACCAATAATCAACAGTCCATCTTTGCACGTAAGCCAAAGATGACTTTCATCATAATATAAGCATGAGGATGATGACAATGATATAAGCATTAATCAAACGAAATCAATGATAAATATTAAAGACTTTAAATTTATCTAGAGTTTAAAAATATCCAAATTGTCAACATGATACTGCTTTATGGAGTAAAATTCAAGAATAATATTCATGTACTAAAAATAATTTAGACAGAAAAAAAATATATTTTTCGGGTAAATAGTACCCCGCAATAGTACCCTATGAATAGTACTTCGAGAACAGTACCTCGTGAATAGTATCTCGGCATAAAAAGTACCCCAAACACCTGAGTGAATAATATTTGGGTGAATAGTTATTTGGGTGAATTGTAATTTGGGTGAATAGTAACTTATGAATAGTACTCTGACATGAAAAGTGTCCCGAATACCTGAGTGAATAATACTAGAGTGAATAGTAACTGGGTGAATAGTAACCCGTGAATAGTAACTCGTAAAAAATACCAAAGAAAATTATATTCCATGACGAATACAAAAGAAATGATATCTCATACGAGTATAATAGAATATATGAAACTGTAAATGGATTATCACCCGGCATGCGGTAATCCACGTAGACAGATCGTTTTCGATAGACCGCACAGACATGTTATTCCAAACAGAATAATAAAGAATGGAATAACTGAGGAATTCACCAGGCATGCGATAGACCGCACAGACAAGTTATTCCCAACAGAATAATAAAGAATGGAACCAGGTCATGTGTAATCCGCACAGACAGGATATTCTAACAGAATAATAAAGAATAGAATAACAGAAAAATTTCACCATGTATGCGGTACTTCGCATAGACATATTCCAACATAATAATAAAGAATGGAATAACATAAGAATTTTACCATGTATACGGTACTTCGCATAGACAGGTTATTCCAACGTAATAATAAAGAATGAAATAACAGAAGAATTTCACCATATATGCGGTACTTCGTATAGACAGTGTGAGACCCCAGATTTTATGAATAAAGATTTAAATTTCTCGAAATATTTTTTTGAATATTATAGTGTGGATTTGATATAATGCTATAGTTGTGGGTAATATTTATAAATTTTGCAAAGTACGCAAGTTGTTATATAATATTCGATTGGTCGGGGAATATTCATTTTAATAGGAAATATTCGTACGACAACAAAATCATTGGTGGACTCCACAACAGAATTATTGTCGGATTGAGGAAACGAAAAAAATATTTTATAAAAATAACGGCGAAAGTTTTACCGTTAATACTGTTGAACTACTCGGTAGTAAAAGTACAGTAATACGTGTGGTTGTATAGTAGCACACGATATTGATTATTGAGGCTTACGCGATAAGTCACTCAGTTTTATTTTATTAGTATTATTAACGTAATAAAACAGTAAAATCTTTTTATATAAAACAGAATACTTTTATAAAGTTATTCGTTTTATTAGACAATAATTAGAATATATTATATTTTATTATGCATAGTGTTACATAGTGTTGCATAGTGCCTGCGTAGTGTTTTGCATAGTAAAATCTTTTTATATAAAATAAAATACTTTTATAAAGTTTTTCGTTTTATTAGATTATAAATAGAATATACTATATTTTATTTAAAAGAGTTTGCTTTAATTATGGACCGTCCGATTAAAATCAATCTGGACCGTTCATGAATTAGTTACTATGCAATCCATTCTTCTATAAATAAAAGCTCATTCCTTCATTATTTTCTTACAAATTCACTGAAACTCTAGAGAGAGAAATTATAGAGAGAAAGAAGAAGAGTATTATGCTACTTCACTACTCCGATATCAAGTTTTCTTTACGGTAAGGGATATTATTTGTTGTACCTGTAAGGGGTATTATTTCTTTTGTATTCATGAAGAGAATTTTTGTTATTCCATTCTTTATTATTCTGATGGAATAACCAGTATACGCGGACTACCCTATACTTGGTGACATTCTTCTAATATTTTGTCTTTATTATTATTCTATTGGAATATCATGTCCGTGCGTTTACGCCAGACCTGGTTCCGTCTTTATTATTATTCTGTTGGAATATCTTGTCTGTGCATTTATGCCGGACCTATTTTCGTCTTTATTATTATTCTGTTAGAATATCATGTCTATGCGTTTACGCCGGACCTAGTTCCGTCTTTATTATTCTGTTGGAACATACTGTCGGTGCGAATTTCGCTTGACCTGGTTCCGTTACTTATTATTCTGTTGGAATAACATGTCTATGCGAAGTACCGCATGCATGGTGATTTCTTTTGTTATTTCATTCGTTAATATACTCAGTTAGTTAAAGTTTTGGCTTCTATACTCCATGAAATTAGTGGAATATCCTTGATATTTGTGCTTCATCCAGTATCTTTTCATGGAAATATTCTTCTGAGTATTCTTGAATTTTACTCTACAAAGCAGTATCATGTTGACAATTTGGACGTTATTAGTTCCTGGATAACTTAATTCTTGAACTTGTTTTATTAAATTCTTATATCATTGTCATCATCCTCATGTTTATATTTTGTTAAAAGTCATCTGTGGCCTGTAGTGCATAGATGGACTTGGAATGATTATGACCAGGGATTATTCTGTATAATCATAACTGTAATGTTACAAATGACGTGGTAAAGTCCTCATTGGCCCGTGGTGCATTGATGGACAGTTGTTGGCATGATCATGACCATTAATGAATACACAAATATTCTTGGCCCGTAGTGCATGGATAATTATGGTCGTGATACTAAAGAATATCCTTGGTCGTAGTGCAGGGGTGATTCGATGATGTAGATTATTTTTTAAGCTGAGTCCCAGCGATAAAAGTAATGAAAAACCTTTTAAATCATAAAAGATAGTTGAGTTTATTCTCTACTTGACTCTTTTAATGGATTGCTTGTTCCGCTACAGTTAAACTTGATGGTTGTTATATTTTATTAGTTTAACATTGTTGAAGACTAATGATAATTTATTCTGCATTATCTTAGTCATAATATTTCTTACTGGGCTAGTTGAGCTCACCCTTTTGCTTTCATTGTTCTCTTCAGAAAATGAGAACGTAGCGGGGACTAGTCGGGAAACGGAGTGATGGTCCTAGATGGTGCATTAGTAGTTCTCATAATTCTGTGAAATAGTGCAATAATAAATGTAATGAGTACTCCATTGAGTGTGAATATTGTCTAGATGACAATATTTGTATTAAAACTCATAGCATATATTTTGTCGTATTTTACACGATTGTTGTATAATTAGTTTGTATTTGTATTCTGTACCATGTATCTGGCGACCCAAGATGGGTGATGTATACCTATTTTTGGGGGCGTCACAGATAGGTTATTCCAACATAATAATAAAGAATGGAATAACAGAAGCTCTCTTCATGAATACGAAAGAAATAATACCCATTACTATAATAATAATATCCCTTACCTCAAAAGAAAATTGGATACTGGAATAGTGAGGTAGCAGACTTCTCTTATTCTTTTTCTCTATAATTTCTCTCTATAATAATTGCTCTTATAGCTTTAGTTAATTGGTGAAAAATATTGAAGTAATGAGCTTCTATTTATAGGAAAATATAGTTTCGATAATTGCACGTTTTGGGGCTCGAAATATTACAGTATAATACATTCCTCTTTTTCTTCATATTTAATTTAGTCCTGCAAGTATTATCAATTTTACACCACCTCCCCTAATAGTAAATCATGTGAATCAATAGTAAATCATGTGACTCAATAGTTCTAATCATGTGAAAAAACTAATTACAGTATAGTACCTTCAACTATACCTCTATTTTTAATTTAGTCATGCAAGTATTATCAATCTTGCACCAACTCCCCTAATAGTAAATCATGTCAATCAATAGTACACACATGTGAACACATAGTTATAAGCATGTGAATTAATAACAATTAATTGCTCATTTATCTGATTAATTACCCGATTGGTCAATATAACCTCCAGACATCAATTATTATCAAAATAAATGTCGATTTCCACAAACACTAATAATCCCAACACAATAAAAATATTAATTTCATCTTTAATCAACATGAACTTATTCATCATTAATATTATAATTCACAATATTTAACAACCAGGTCGTTCCTAAGAAAGATGGGGCTTTCCGATAAGGATTCTCCCTATTGGCGCGCAGTTAGATTATCTAACCTCTCCTTGACAGAACTTCTAGACATTGTCAATATTACAAATAATAATATGAACAACTTTGTCGTCTCAATTATTGATTTAATAATATAACATATTATATAGATGATACTGTGACAATAATTGAATCAATAATATGAGAGATATGATGCAACAATTATTGTAGCAATAATTGTGTATAACTGAGTGACTTCTTACGTAAGTATCAATAATTAATACCGTGTGCTACTATGCAACCGCACGTATTACTGTACTTTTACTACCGGGTAGTTCAACAGTTTTAACGGTAACACTTTCGCTGTTATTTTTATAAAAAGATAAATATGTTGTTTTCTTACTACGACAATACTTCCATTGTGGGGTGCACTAATGATTGTGCTGTCGTACGAATATTCCCCGACCAAACGAATATTTTATAACAACTTGCATACTTCGCAAAATTTTCACATATCACCCATAACTTTAACCCTTTCTCAATTTAACCATTTACTAAATAAAATAATAATTATAAGAAAATTGAATACTTTCATTTAATAATTTCAGGATCTCACACATATAGCGTCATAACCCTTCTGTGTTGCTGGAAGTCCTACCACAAAATCCATCGTGACGTGCTCCCATTTTCATTCCAGAATTTCCAACGACTGTAATAGTCCACTTGGTCATTGATGCTCTGCCTTGACTCTTTGACAAGTTAAACAGTGGCTGACGCATTAAGGAACCTCTCTCTTCGTGTTTGGCCAACAATAATGTTGACGCAAATCTTGATACATCTTCATGCTTCTTGGGTGTATTAAGTATCTCGTATTGTGCTCTTCTTGAAGAATCTCTTCTCTTAACTTTGGTACTACATGTACCCAAATTCTTCCTTCAAATCTCAGCAATCCAGTGTCGTCGATCTTATACTTCAGCTCTTCGCCTTCAACCAACCGCTTCTTTATGTTACCGCATTCTTCATCATTCCCTTGTGATTTTTTCACCTTGTCTAATAAAGTCAGACTTGCTTTCATTTCTATTACTTTATCCGAATCCTTTAGATTTTCACCTCCAACTCCATTTTCTCCATTTCTCTTACTAATTCTTCTTGGTCTGCCAATACAAACAACTTTTTTCTGTTTTTCATACTTAAAGTGTCAGCTACTACATTGGCCTTCCCGGGATGATATAGAATATCACAATCATAGTCCTTGATCAATTCTAACCATCTCCTCTACCTCTTGTTTTACTCCTTTTGTGTAAAGATATACTTCAGACTTTTGTGGTCTGTGTATATCTCACACTTTTCTCTGTAGAGATAATGTTTCCCAATCTTAAGGGCAAATACTACAGTGGCTAATTCAAGGTCATGGGTAGGGTATCCCTTCTCATAGTCCTTTAACTGTCATGACGCGTACGCAATGACTTTACCATTCTGCATTAACACGCAACTCAATCCCTTGTGTGACGCATCACTATACACTGTAAAACCCCCTGTACTATCTCGTAAAGATAACACATGTGCTTCACTTAATCTTTTCTTTAATTTCGGAAAAATCTGTTCACACGTCTCTGTCTGCATGTACTTAACAGCCTTCCTCGTTAAATTAGTTAATGGTCTCGCTATCTTCGAGGAATCCTGAATAAACCTTCGGTAATATTCTGCCAATCCCAAGAAACTTCTGATCTCTGTCGGTATCTTTGGTTGTCCCCCATTTTTCACCGCTTCTACTTTCGCTGGATCAACAGAAATTCCCTCGTTGTCGATGACATGTCCCAGAAATTGAACTCTCTTCAACAAGAACTCACACTTTGAAAATTTAGCATATAACTTTTCTTCTCTTAATGTTTCCAATACAATTCATAGATGTTCGGCATGCTCCTCTTCGGTCTTTGAATACACCAAAATGTCGTCAATGAACACCACCATAAATTTATCTAGATACGGTTTAAATACTCTGTTCATCAAGTCCATAAAAGTAGCTGGTGCATTCGTCAGTCCAAACGACATCACCAAGAACTCATAATGATCGTAACGAGTTCTAAATGCTATCATTGGTACATCTTCTATTCTCACCTTCAACTGATGATAACCAGTTCTCAGGTCAATCTTCGAAAAACATCTCGCTCCCTTAAGTTGATCAAATTGATCGTCTATTCTTGGTAACGGATACTTGTTCTTGATTGTCACCTTATTCAGTTCTCTATAATCCATACATAATCTCGTCGAACCATCTTTCTTCTTTACAAACAACACTGGTGCTCCACACGGAGATACACTAGGTTGAATGTACTTTTTATCCAACAACTCATGTAGCTGGATCATTAACTCTTTCATTTCTACTGGAGCCATTCGATACGGCACTTTCGATATCGGCGTTGTCCCCGGTACCAAATTAATAACAAACTCTATTTCTTTGTCTGGAGGAAGTCCCAAAAGTTCTTCTTAAAATACATCCCCAAACTCATTAACTATAGGTATCTACCTCATATCCGAATTCACAACCCGTGTATCAACTATATGAGCCAAATAACCTTCACATCCTTTTCGTAACATCCTCTTGGCCAGCATCATCGTCAGACAACTTGTTTGCCTTCGCGACTTGCTACCATAAAATACAACCTTAGACTTATCTGGTGTCTTAAGACGTATACTCTTTTTCTGGTAATCTATAACTACCTCATGGTTAAACAACCAATCCATCCCTAAGATAACATCAAATTCTCCTAAGCGTATCGGAATCAAATTCACGCTTAACTTATGTCCCCTTATTTCCACACCACAATTGTTATGGATAAACTCTACACGGATCACTTCTTTGTTTGTAACTTCTATATTCATTGGGTTCTTTAACTTTTCCCATGGTAAGTTTAATCTTCTATCAAATTCATCAGACACAAATGAACAGGTAGCTCCCGAGTCAAATAATACGTAAGCATTTATATTATTGATCGGAATAATACCTGACACCACCTCCTTTTATGCAACTGTGTCTTGCACAGTCATGTTGAACGTTCGAGCTGTCGGCTTGCTCTGCTGAACTGGTCCTCCAATGGTTAACTTTGTAGAACTTCTCTTATTTCCACTTCCTCGATCTGTATTCTTCTTCAATGGACAATCCTTGAATCGATGCCCAGTTCCTCCACAAGAAAAACAACCAACTTTCTTCGGCTTAGGACAATATGGTGAAATATGTCCTTCCTGACCACAATTAAAACAGACATTTTTCCCTTTCATACACTCTCCTGAGTGATTCTTTCCACACTTTGAACATGCTAGCTTCTTCTGCTGAGTATTCCCTTGATGCGTTCCTGATTCATTGCCACTGTTGTTCCACTATCGTTTCTTGCTGTTATTGCCACCACTGCTGGCACCCTGATTTCCACCTTCCATCTTCTTCTTATTCTTTTCCTTATTGTACTTAGACACTGCTTCACTACCACCTTCTGCAATGATAGCTTTTCTTAACAACGTTAAAAATGTATTAATTTGCAAAACTGCCACCTTGCTGAATATCCAAGGCTTCAATCCATTCTCAAATCTGCGTGCCTTTCTTGCCTAGGTGTCCACCTGATATGGTGCAAATCTTGCTAGCTCGTTGAATTTGGCTGCGTATTCTGAAACTGTCATGTTCTCTTGCTTTAATTCAAGAAATTTCACTTCCATTCTGGCTTACATGCTCGGCGAGAAATAATTCTAGAAGAACAACTCCTTAAACCTTGTCCAAGTTACCACTGCTGTTCCAGCTCTAGCCTGGTTTGATTCCCACCAATAATTAGCTTTACCTTTCATTAAATAGGTAGCAAATGCTGTCTTTTTCCCCTCTACTACTCTAGCAATCACAAATTCTTTCTCCATCTCCTTCACCTAGGTCTGAGCTTCAATAGGGTCTATGGTTCCCTTAAATTCTGGTGGTCCGACTGCTTTAAATCTTTAAAATTTTGCCAATCCAACATCTGACCTAACTCTAGCTGCTGGTGCTCAATTTTGCATTGTCTGAGCTAACATATCAACAAAGTTCTACATTGGGTCTACCTGACCTTCTTCATTATTCACAGATCTTTCCTCCCTCTAGTTATGATTTTGATGTCTCGACGGCATTATCTGATTAAACAAAACCTTAATTACATCAAGTTTTAATTATATGATATATCTTCTAAGTGTTTAAAATATAACATGTAATTTAAACTCTAACAATCATATTATCTTCATGTTCAACTTACTGAAGTATCGATTTCAGTTTATTGAAATATTCTTTTCAGCTTGCCGAAATGACCTTTTCAGTTTAATACAGCTTTCAATTATCAAAGAGATAACCTACTATCTTCATTCTCAAGATTTATCTACTCAATCAAACATTTAGTCATAATATCGCATTTATATTTATATACCAAATTTTTTAGTGTCGTACACATGCCTGGCATATTTTTATAAATGCTAACTATCCCATTCTTAACATCCAGAGATGGGATCTATCAAAAGACATGCTCCCTTACACACCTAATATGGGGATACATCATATTTACATACTACCTTGCATAGTCTGAGGTTTACATCTAGCATAAAACCCTAATAAAAAAAAGGGGTTCTACTGCATCTATATACAATAGAAAGCTATTAAACTATCACTGCGCGTCTGGAGAGGGTGTACCTGCATGCTCCTGCTCTGGTGGAATGAGTCCATCCATAAGTCGACGTCTAACAGATCGACTCGACTCGCTAATCTCAAAGGATCTCCTCACTCCTACTTGGGGACCAGTATATGATGCATCTAAAGCCCGTCCCAAGGACTCTATCCTAACCCGTCCAGCCTCTACCTTAACCTCTAATTGATCCATTCTTCTCGCTGCTCGTACCCAGACATCCTCAACTCGGATCTTGTCAGCGATCTCTAAGTCAAACCTCAGGTGCAACGCCTGATGCTCAATAGCCAATATCACAAACTTATTCTGCTCTTGTTCTAGTATCTTCTTCAGCTTAGCATTCTTGGCAACCATATATGTAGCCAAGGTCATCTGTTCCTGCAACTATATCTTCATCTCAGCAAGCTCATTCTGAGCTTGATATGCCAGCTCCTTGTATTGAGTTTCAGTAAACTGATGAGTGGCATTCTCCTGCTCTAACTTTGTCACTCTATTCTCCAGTGCCATGTTCTCGTCCAACAAAACCTCTATCACATCCTCGTCACGCTCGTCACTATCAGCATGATCCTCTATCGGATCTATCGGTTCTTGCTTAACTGTATGTCTACGTTGTCCTTCCTCAGGCATGCTATAACCAAACAAACACAACATCAGTATCACAATAAAATATATTTATTGATAAAATGAAACAACATTTTATTATGTACAATCTATACTAGATGAATCTCCACAATCCACCTCTTAGCATACTCTATACAAGTTTTCTTCTAAGGTTATAACCTAAGTTTCGCATCCTAAAGTTTATAACCTACGGCTTTGATACCAATCTGTGACGCCCCCAAATTCGAGTTCTCAAACCCCGGGTTTGGTGCTCAAAATCCATCATCATCATAAGCATTCTATAAACTATCGCGGAATAATAAACATACATTGTTCATTATAATAAAGTCTTCTAGCATTATCCCAAGGTCTATTAACCTTAACTTATACATACATTAATTAAGTTACCCTTAGTAATATAAAAGGTTTACATTACCAATGTACATAATATAATATAATACATAAACATTCTCTTTATTTATTCCTGCACTTTTCCTTTGCCTTTGTTCCTCTTGGACATCTCTGCCATGGCTAAAATAAATGTCATGATATAGCAAGGGTAAGCAACAAATTTTCTTAGCAAGTTTAAATACAAGGAAGATATATCATGATTAGCAAGAAATTTAACTTTCAATGTTCAACAATAGAAATTAAGTGTGAAAAAACATGAATTAAGTCTTGATAACTGAATATTCGAATAATTGAATAACATATGCTGAGTGGTCATAGTGACCATGAACATATGCTAAGGTTGTCAGTATTTAAACTGGTCCTTTTAATAAGTTTTGATAATCAAGGGGATCAACCTTTCATACCCGGTGTATTATGCATAAACACTTAATTTACGAGCAATAATTATTTTTCAATAATGCTTTAATTAAATTGTTCTTTTTCTTAGTCTAGATTTCTTACCAAATCAATTGATGAAGAACAGTTTTTAACAACATATTTGATTTAACAAATTTGAACATACTTGATCTAGCTGATACAATGAGCATAGATCCATATCTTAAACAGTTCATGAATAAAAGAACTTTAACTAATTCACATTTCAATAATATTATAACATGAATTTAATTGCACCGAGTGCGAGTATCAATAATTAATATAGATATTAATAATCAACAATAATTATTCACTAATATGTTTTGAAATTAATAACTCAAGTTTGAGTTAGAGAACTTGCCTCAATCGCGGTCTACTGCTAAGCAATTTATTTTAACTTCTTTAGAGAAAAAACCTATAATTGATCTTTCGATTAGTCAAAACATAACTCACTTATAATATTATCATCTTATATTAAAGTGTCTAACATTTAAACATATAGTTAAGTATTAGACAATACGTTTAAGTCTTAATGTTATTGTTATACTCTAATAGTCTTTTAATCACATCATAACTTGTACTTATAAGTTATCCCTTTTATATGTCATCTTAATAAGCTAGATAACATGTCAGTATCATCATTTCAGCAGACCAAAATCAGCTACAGTTGAAATCATTTTAGTAACCCTGAACCCATTTCAGTACCCTGACTTCTCAATTCAATCTACTACAAACATAATATAGTTCATTCCCTACCGAATTCAACGACTACGATTAAAATAAAGTAATCTCTCTTATTTTAATCTCTCGTTTAATATTATTAATTAAATAATAATATTTCAAACTAATATTATTAACTTTTAATAACATTTAAGTCTAATATTACCAATAATATTTTAATCTAATATCATTAGTCATATAAAGATATTTGAAATCATTTATTGAATTAATAAACAATTTATTTAATTACTTTTTCTTTCACTAATTAATTCATTTAAACCTTTTTAAAGCACCATACACAAAGTCACTCTTCACCACTGACCGAAATCCTCACCACAAATCTGCATCAACCATACTTAAAGACCTCAAGTCATGAAATCATATTTTTCACATTTTTGACATCATATATTTAATTAAATTCATTTAACCATATAACATTATTTATATGAAAAATAGCAAAACAAATCAAAAACCATTTCTTTTCTGGAAAGTAGCTACATATAATCTTCTCATGTAAATAAATTTTTTTGAAAATTTTTAAAATTCATTTACTATATTTAAATAGTCTATAATGTCCAAATATTGCCAGATTTTTCATAAATCGAAATTAACTCCAAAAATTTTGAAATATTCAGTGTAGGCTCCGGTTATATACATGTACTTCCAGTAAAAATTTTGTAATTTTTGGATCAATACACAAAGAGTTATTCGATTAAAGTTTTAAAAGTAGTCATCGACCATAAAATGCATAACTTTCAAACCGTATGACCAAAAATTCTCAAATTGTTACAGGAGCTACCTAACCTCTAATATTACCTCCCCAAATTTTCCTTAAATTTTTAAAGCATATTAAAGGGACTAAACTTCTCTCGTGGCAAACTGGCCAGAGAGCTTTTTTAAAGCTTTTTGTCCACTACGTGGACTGTTTTGAACAAAACTCATACCATGACTGCTAAACAAGTGATTTTCATGTTCTACCACTTGGGTTAACTAGTTAACACATATATCTAGCACCACTCTTCAACGGATCATGAAAAAAGGTCTTGATTTAACATACCATTTGTTCAAAGGAAGCGAAAGCTAGGGTTTTCTAGATTTCTAGAAACCTAGTTTCATTTCTCTCCTTTTGATCCACTTTTAAATACTTGAACAAATTAGATTCATACATGAATCTACATAAAACACATAAATAAAAGGGTCCTAACTTCCAAATCACAAAACCCTCTTTCCCATCAAATCCATAAAAAGAAAAGAAAATAGAGTCTAGAAATTAATTTTTTGTACCTTGACTTCTTAGCCTCCTTCCTTCTATACCCGTAGTAGGTTGTAAATCTCCGGTGCATGAGCTTAGGCCCTCTTCCTTTCTTCTTCTTCTGCCCGTGAGTTCCTCTCTCTCTCTCTCTCTCTCTCTCTCTCTCTCTTTCAAGTATTTTCCTTTTCTCTCTCTATTTTTTTCTTTAGCAAATAAAATGAGAGTAAAATGGATGTTCTAGATTTGCTAGCATAATCGAAATGATTAGATTGCATATCATCCATATCTTACTTACGCTTTTATCATAGCAAAGCTAACTTGCAAGTAACACTTAATGTGTTGTCCAATTAAAAAGTTGACAACAAAAGAAGTTATTTACCTACTAAAGTTACTCATCATTACATTCCACTCCTTTTCCCACTCCACCAATTTCAGTCACATGCTCTCTTAATTCATCAATTTTGTTTTTATTAGCTAGCTTAATTAATGACTATAATAACCTCTCCAAGTGGGCTTAACAATTGGGCTTGCAAATAAATATTTAATGGGCTTGCACTTTTATTATCATGCTTACTAAAAATTTAAACTTGGGCTTTCCCATTAATTCATTTGGGCCATTATTATATTTATCTTATACATGACCTCTTGGGATAATTTAATAAACTAATTGCTCTAAAATTAATTTTATCTACAAGTCTCACACTAAAAATATAATTGGGCTTGTTTAATTATTATTTTTTTCATTATTACCTATTGAGCTTATGCTCATTATTATTAATATTCCCATATTATTTTCATTAATATATTAATTCACTCACATAACCCAATTAGACTTGTCTTATTCAAGTTTATTGAGTATTTAATTAGGGTTTAACACCTTACATCTATTTTCTAGATTATTAAAATACTTAGGTTAGTTCACTAACGTATTTAACTTATTAGTGAGACTTCCTTTAAATACAATAACATATTATTTACATAATCACTTAATTATCCATAATATATTACAGATTATTTAATATATTTATTTACAGTGTACCTCAGAAAATCTTGATTATTACAACCTCTGTCTGCCCTGTAGATATCATACCTGCTTACTTTTCTCTACAGTATTAGCAGTTGTTTCGTCCGTATATGCTAACACTTTGTATGATTAAACAGTTTCATATATATTAAGTGAAAGCATATTTTATTTCAGGACTCTGAACTTAGGTGTGCACGTACTTGCTGATAAGATGCCTATTCTCCACAAGGATTGTAACTTTGATGAAAAGTTGGACTCAGACTTGATGAAAATACAAGAGGACATTGAGGTGCCTCCGGAGATCAAAGAATGGGTCAAAGATAAACCTAAAACCAACCTTGATCAGACTACCTCTTTCAATCTCGGAACCTTAGAAAGCCCTAAGTTAATCTAGATTGGTTCAGACCTTACCCCAAACCAGAAGAATGACATGGTTACACTACTAACCCAATTCCAGGATGTGTTTCCATGGTCTCATAAAGACATGGTAGGTTTGTCCACTGACATTGTCCTTCGTCGCCTTCCCATTAAAGAGGGATTCAAGCCAGACAAGAAGAAACTCAGGCGATTGAACCTGAGTGGAGTTTAAAAGTGAAAGAAGAAATTGTGAAATAATTTCAAGCTGGTATTATCGTGGTTTCCACATATCCTGAATGGATATCCAACATTGTTCTCGTGCCTAAGACTGGAGGAAAGGTGCGAGTTTGCGTGGATTATCGGGATCTGAATAAAGCTTGCTTTAAAGATAGCTTTCTCGTGCCATTTATCCACATTCTCATTGACAATACTGCTCAATACGGCATGTACTCCTTCGCTGATTGCTTTGCGGGGTACCATCAGATCATGGTTGCTGAGGGGGATCGTGAGAAAACTGCTTTCATCACGCCTTGGGAATCCTTTTGCTACAGATGGTTGTCTTTCGACCTCATCAATGCCGGAGGCACCTATCAGTGAGCTATGATGGCTCTTTTCCATGACTTAATACATAAAGAGATAGAGATCTATATGAATGACATTATTGTCAAGTCCCGAAGGGAGTAAGACCATTTAGACCATCTTAGAAAGCTCTTCAACAGGTTGCATAAGTACAACTTGAAGTTGAATCCAACCAAGTGCACCTTTGGCGTTAAATTAGGCAAGTTGCTAGGATTTCTAGTCAGCCACAAAGGAATTGAACTGGATCCCACCAAAATCCAGGCCATTACAGAAATGCCCATTCCTCAAACAGAGAAGGAAATACGTGGATTTTTGGGAAGAATCAACTTCATTAGCAGGTTTATCTTTCAACTCACAACAACTTGTGAGCCTATCTTCAAGTTGTTAAGGAATAACTCCTCCATGAAATGGAACGATGAGTGCCAGAAAGCCTTCCTTACAATCAAAGAGCAACTAGTCAAAGTTCCCATTTTGGTGCCACCTAGGGATCAAGCGGTTAACTGTCTTTGGGTATTCAGAGTTGGTAGTCAAACAATCCACGGGAATTTATCAAACTAAAGAGCTATATTTGCTGCCTTACCATCGACAAGTTTTACAGATGGCTTTAGAGTTCGAAGAGATCTCTTTTATACACATTCCTCGTAATAGGAATGACTTCGCAGACGCGCTAGCAACTTTGGCCTCCTTGATTTATATACCTGACAAGAAACACATGCCAAGCGTCACATTAACCCTGCAAAAGGCACCCGCCTATGGGAATTATGTTAGAGAAGTATCGGATAAGCTACCTCCCATCCAACAACCTTGGTATCAACATATCAAAGAGTACTTGCAAGATGGATCTACACCCGCTGAGGCGAGCCTTACTGAGCAAAGGTGGATTCATCGACTTGCTATGAAATTCTACCTGAGCGAAGATGCACTCTACAAGAGAAATGCAGGATTAGGTCTCCTCAAATTCCTGGACAAGGATCAAGCTCAAAGACTCATGGATGAGGTCCATGGTGGAGTATGTGGCCCACACATGAGCAGCCCTTTACTTGTAAAGAAGATCCTCAGAACGGGACATTATTGGCCTTCTCTCAAGGCTGACTGCAATGACCATGTTAGGAGATGTTATCAGTGCCAAATTCATAGGAATGCTATCCACGCCCCTCTAAGGGAGCTCCACAATATGAGTTCGCCTTAGCCCTTCTCAATGTGGGGAATGGACGTGATTGGGCCCATTGAGCCTAAAGCTAGTAATGGACATTATTTTATCTTCACTATGATCGACTACTTCACCAAGTGGGCAGAAGTAGCCTCCTTCCCCAAGGTTACCAAAGAAGTCATCATTATTTTCATCAGAAACAATGTCATTTGTCGATATGGACAACCAGAGATAATTGTATCAGATAATGCTAAGAACCTCAATAACAAAATGATGGAGGAGTTGTGCAGTAAATTCCACATCAAACATCTTAACTCTGCCATCTACCGTTTAAAGATGAATGGTGCTGTTGAAGCGGCTAACAAAAACGTCAAGAAGATCATGCAAAAGATGTCTGCCAACCACAAAGGCTGGCCTGACTTATTATCTCTTACTCTATTAGCCTACAGAACATCAATGCGCACTTCAACTGGGGCAACCCCTTACACATTAACCTATGGGATGGAAGCAGTACTCCCCATAGAAGTAGAAATGGAATCCCTCAGAGTGTTGATAGACGCTCAGCTGGATGAAGATCAATGGGTCCAAGACAGGTATCACCAATTGTCTCTAATAGATGAAAGGCGAACTAAGGCTATCTTCCGTGGTCAGTTATATTAACAAAGGATCGCCCGATCCTACAACAGAAAAGTCCGACTATGGCAGTTTAAACAATATGACTTGGTTTTGAAGAAGATCATCAACAACCAAGATCAATCTGAAGGAAAATTCACTCCTAATTCAGGACAAACTGCGGGGGAGAAAGTTTAATCCCGTGTACAGGACAAAATGTAGGTGTGACAAGTCTTATCCCTAGTGGGGTAAAACTGCGGGTGTGAAAGGTTCAATCCCTGGTGGGATAACCGAAGTTGAGAAAAAGGATCTGGTTATCCAAAACCAGGCTGCTGGTTAGAAAAGTATGTTTGTCCCTGATGGGGCAGATGAGTATGAAGAGAAGTTGTATGTAGTGAAGGGTTAGAAAACCTGAAATGATTGGGGATCTGATGATCCAAAGCTAGGATGTTTGCTTGATGGTATCCTCAGACATAGTATCGTTTCACGGTGTTTGAATTGATAAGATGTGGAAATTCATCGCCGTCCATTTCCTGTAATCCAAGAGCACCTCATGTCAATACCTCCTTGACAATAAAAGGGCCTTCCCAGCTCGGGGCGAATTTTACCTTAGATTGATCTTGGTTGTCAATGATCTTCTTCAAAACCAAGTCGTGTTGTTTAAACTTCTGTAGCCGAACTTTTTTATTGTAGGACCTGGCGATCCTCTGTCGATATAACTGACCGTGGAAGATAGCAATGGCTCACATTTCGTCTATTAGAGACAATTGGTGATACCTATCTTGTACCCATTGGTCTTCATCCAGCTGAGCATCTATCAACACTCTGATGGATTCCATTTCTACTTCTATGGGGAGCACTACTTCCATCCCATAGGTTAATGCGTAGTGGGTTGCCCCAATGGAAGTGTGCATAGGCTAACAGAGTCAGAGGCAATAAGTCAGGCCATCCTTTGTGGTTGGCAGATATTTTTTGCATGATCTTCTTGATGTTTTTGTTAGCCGCTTCAACAGCACCATTCATCTTTGGACGGTAGATGACGGAGTTGAGATGTTTGATGTGAAATTTACTGCACAACTCCTCCATCATTTTGTTGTTGAGGTTCTTAGCATTGTCTGATATAATTACCTCTGGTTGTCCGTATCGACAAATGACATTATTTCTGATGAAAGCAATGATGACTTCTTTGGTAACCCTAGGGAAGGAGGCTGCTTCTACCCATTTAGTGAAGTAATCGATCACGATGAAGATAAATCGATGCCCATTACTGGCTTTGGGCTCGATGGGCCCGATCACGTCCATTCTCCACATTGAGAAGGGCCAAGGTGAACTCATGTTGTGGAGCTCCCTCGGAGAGGCGTGGATAGCATTCCTATGAATTTGGCACTGATAACATCTCTCAACGTGAACATCACAGTCCGCTTTGAGATAGAGTTAGTAATGCCCTGTTCGGAGGATCTTCTTTACAAGTAGAGGGCCGTTCATGTGTAGGCCACATACTCCACCATGGATTTCATCCATGAGCCTCTGAGCTTGGTCCTTGTCCAGACATCTTAGGAGACCTTGTCCTGCATCTCTTTTATAGAGTACATCTCCGCTCAGGTAGAATTTCATAGCCAGTCGATGAATCCGCCTTCTTTCAGTCAGGCTCACCTCAGCGGGTGTAGATCCATCTTGTAAGTACTCCTTGATGTGTTGATACCAAGGGTGTTGGATGGGAGGCAGCTCATCCGATACTTCTCCAATGTAATTCTCATATTTTGATCAAGGAGGCTAAGGTTGCTAGCGCATCCAAAAAATCATTCATATTCCGAGGAATGTGGAGGAAGGATATTTCTTCAAACTCCGAAGCCATCTGTAGAACTTATCGATGGTAAGGCAGTAAATGTAGCTCTTTGGTGTGAAAGATTCTTGTGGTTTGTCTGATTACCAACTCTAAATCTCCAAAAATAATTAACTGCCTGATACCCATAGTCTGGGCAAGTTTTAGCCCCATGATACAGCCTTCATACTCAGTTGTGTTGTTGGTGTTAGCAAACTGTAATTTGACAGTGACGGGATGCTGCTCCCCCGTAACAGATACTAGAACTGCTCCAGCCCCAGAACCTTCCATGTTTACAACTCCATCAAAATACATCTTCCATGCGTGGCGTGCATCATACTGATGGTGTTCCTGAATTGCCATTACCCCTTCATCGGGGAAATATGTTTCCAAAGGTTTGAAATCCCCAGAAGGTGTGGCAGCCAGTTGATCCGTAATTCCTTGACCTTTAATGGATTTTTGTGTCACGTAGACGATGTCAAATTGTTGTAGGATCAACTGCCATTTGGACAGCCTACAATTCAACATGGGTTTACTGAACACGTACTTAAGAGGATCCACGCGGGATATGAAATGAGTTGTGTGACCATGGAGGTAATGTTGTAACCTCATGGAAGCCCATGCTAAAGCATAACAAGTCTTATCAATCAGAGTGTACTTGTGTTCACTGCTGCTGAATCTTTTGCTAAGGTAGTAGATAGCTCGCTCTTAGCCTCTATCATCCTTCTGTCCTAGCATGCAGCTCATGTCATTGTCACTTATGGACAGGTACATGAACAGGGGAGTAACATCCCTAGGTGGTACCAAAATAGAAACTTTGACTAGCTGCTCTTTGATTGTAAGGAAGGCCTTCTAGCACTCATCATTCCACTTCTTGGAGGAGTTCTTCCTTAACAACTTGAAAATAGGCTCACAGGTTGCTGTGAGTTGAGATATGGCTAATGCAGTTGATTCTTCCCAAAAATCCTCGTATTTCCTTCTCTATCTGAGGAATGGGCATTTCCGTGATGGCCTGGATTTTGGTGGGATCCAGCTCAATCCCCTTATGGCTAACTAGGAAACCTAGCAACTTGCCTAACTGAACGCCAAAGGCTCACTTGGCTGGATTCAACTTTAAGTTGTACTTACATAACCTGTTGAAGAGCTTTCTGAGATGGTATAAGTGGTCTTCCTCCCTTTGGGACTTGACAATGATGTCATCCATACATTAAATCGTGGAAAAGAGCCATCATGGCTTGCTAGTAGGTAGCTCCGACATTGATGAGGCCGAATGACAACCGTTTGTAGCAAAAGGTTCCCTAAGGCGTGATGAATGTAGTTTTCTCACGATCCTCTTCAGTAACCATTTGATGGTACCCCGCAAAGCAATCAGCAAAGGAGTACATGTCGTATTGAGCAGTATTGTCAATGAGAATGTGGATAAATGGCACGAAAAAGCTATCTTTAAGGCAAGGTTTATTCAGATCTCTGTAATCCACACAAACTCGCACCTTTCCTCCTGGCTTAGGCACGAGGACTATGTTGGATAGCCATTCAGGATATGTGGACACCATGATGATGTCGGCTTAAAATTATTTCATAATTTCTTTTTTAACCTTTAAACTCAACTCAGGTTTTAATCGCCTGAGCTTCTACCTCACCGGCTTGAATCCCTCTTTAATGGGAAGGCGATGAATGACTATGTCAGTGGACAAACCCACCATGTCTTCATGAGACCATGCAAAAACATCCTGAAATTGGGTTAATAATGTAACCATGTCATTCCTTTGGTTTGAAGTGAGGTCTGTACCAATCTGAATTAGTTTTGGGCTTTCTAAGGTTCCCAGATTGAATAAGGTGGTTTGATCAAGGTTTGGTTTGGGTTTATCTTCAACCCATTCTTTGATCTCTTGAGGTATCTCAATGTCCTCTTGTATTTCCATTAAGTCTGAGTCCAACTTTTCATTAAAGTTACAATCCTTGTGGAGAAAAGACACCTCATCAGCAAGTATAGGCACATCTAACTTTAGAGTCCTAAAACAAAATGTTTTCACTTATTATATATGAAACTGTTCAATCATACAAAGTGTTATCATGCACTGACAAAACAACTGCTAATACTGTACAGAAAAGTAAGCAATTTTTATCTACAAGGCAGATGGAGTTTCTACCCGTTTTACCCTTATCTACCAATGAAAGGAGTTTTGCTCCAATTATCAAGGGTGAAGTCATGATGGACTGCAATGATGGAGGGGCCGTCATCGTCCTCCTTTTCCCGAATGATGACCATTACGTCTGGACAATCATCGTCTGGTGTATATCTGCTTGTGTGATCATCATGGACAATGATGCGTATGTTTGACATCATCCTGGCGATGTCTTTTTTACGTATCTGTTCCTCTTTTTCCACTTCGCGATTTGGAACCAGGACTTCTTTCCCCTTAACCAGTATCGGTTTAGGAAATAACATGGCCATTACATGGGCAGACACCTTTACCGGAGACCGTACAGGCTTAGGATATATAGGTGAATATAACGGCCGTGCAGTTGAAGCTGAAGGAATCTATTTGTGCTTATGAGGATTCCTGCGATTGAAACTGGAAGTATAGCCTAGGCGGGCTATCCCTGTTTGATTGGGAACTTGAATTGGACGCTTAATGCCATGATTATCTTTGCCCAACCCTTGTCCAGGTTGATAACCCAATGACGTCATTTCTTGAGTGGCCGAAATTACTTCGGCAGAAATCTGGGGTATGAGAGGTGGCGCCCCAACAGGATGGTAGTGAGTGTTGTTCACCTCCAGGGCATGAAAACTAACCGGCTCAACTTCTGAATTGAAGCTGATGAGTGGTATGTCACCTTGTTCAGGACATTCTGGCTCAACATCGACAGTGATTAAGCTATTGTTGATGATGTATTTAAGTTGTTGGTGAAGAGTGGAGGGGACAGCTCCGGCCATATGAATCCACGGTCTTCCTAAAAGCATGTTGTATCCTGTATCAATTTTGAGAACGTGAAAAGACACGCAGAATGTATGTGGACCAATCTCCACTGGCAGTTCAATCTCTTTGACAGAGTTTCGTCGGGATCCATCAAAATCTTTGATAAACGTATAGCTACTTCGGATCCGATTGAGATTGATGTTCATCTTCACCAAAGTGGCATAAGGATATATATTTAAAGATGATCCTCCGTCTATCAAAACTCATCCCACCATGTATCCAGAAGACAAAACCGCTATCTGCAATGGCTTGTAATGACCGGCCCCTTCGGGAGGTATATCATCGTCAGTGAAAGATATCACATTGTTGTTTAAAATATGATCCACCAGATGCTGGAATTTCTCAACATCTATTGACTTAGGCAGTTGCGCTTCTTCCAAAACCTTGAGCAATACCTTCCTGTGATTTTCGGAAGAGAAAACCAAGTCCAGTATGGAAATTTGATGTAAAGCTTCTCTTAAGCTTGAAACCACCTTGGCTTCATTATGGCCCATAGTACGGAGAAATTCTTCCATTTTTTCCATGGGAATCTTCCCCTTTATTTTGATGGTAGACTTCATCACCTGTTGGGGAAGATACAGTGGATTATCAAAACTCATCCCACCATGTATCCGAAAGACAAAATCTATATGTGCAATGGCTTGCAATGACCGGTCCCTTCGGGAGGTATATCATCGTCAGTGAAAGATATCACATTGTTGCTGAAAATATGATCCACCAGATGCTAGAATTTCTCAACATCTATTGACTTAGGCAGTTGGGCTTCTTCCAAAACCCTAAGCAATACCTTCCTGTGATCTTCGGAAGAGAAAACCAAGTCCAGTATGGAAATTTGATGTGAAGCTTCTCTTAAGCTTGAAACCACCTTGGCTTCATTATAGCCCACAGTACGGAGAAATTCTTCCACTTTTTCCATGGGAATCTTCCCCTTTGTCTTGATGGTAGGCTTCATCACCTATTGGGGAAGATACACTGGATTATCCTTCGACACTGTAGAAGTTATGTGAGATGTGGATCCTTCAGCCCCTCTATAATTCCATGGAACTTTTTGTAGCTTGACAACATGATATTATGGTCTGAATGACAAGATAATTAGCTCTGGCGCAGCCACTTTCAAAGGACTGTCAACACCTTTGAGTTGAATTGGTTGGATTGTATGTGAGGGGGTAGCTGAGTCTGTCTCAGAAGATATAACCGCTACGACTTCCTTCCATTTCGTAGGAAATGTGTTCCCACTCTCTAGTAAAACATTGTCATCATCTGCCAGCTGCAGAACACCGCTGTCAATTAAATTATTAATAAGGTGGTGGAGTGCCAAACATTCTTCTGTGCTATGACCACGATAGTTGGAGTGATACTGACATACTCCATTAGAATTAAACTGCCTTGAACGGGGATTGATTGGAGGTAATAGAGTTGTAATCCTACCTTCATTGATTAGCATCTGAAATATTTCCTCTATAGTTTGGCCAAGGTACGTAAATTCCCTCTTGTTGGCAAAATCCCGATGGGCTTTTGCATCTACTCTTTTTGCAATTTTATCCTCCAATGTTTCACTTTCTGAAGATGATGATGGAGTATTCATGACAAAAGGAAGGAGGCTAGTATGCTCCTGACTGACTAATTGGTGTGTGACTTGGTGCTGATGAATCACTAGTTCTGCCAATTGCCCAACTTGCTTGCAAAAAAGCTTTCATTTTTCGTTCCATCATAAATTGGAACTGTGCGTAGTTCCATTTGTGAGCATCGTCCTTGCTAATTTGGGAGGATTCACCACCGTAATTGGAACTCTATCCACTGCTCCCATTAATCATATTAACCTCATCTTCCTTGTGCTGAGGAAGTGCACATGGGGTTAGCCGGGTTTTACTACCATGATCTCACCATTATCAATCAAATTCTGGATCTTGTGTTTCAAGGCCCAACAATCTTGAGTATCATGTCTTGGAGCTTTAGTATGATAAGCACATTTTCGACTAGCATTGAAACCCTTCCCATTCAGGTTGGCTGGTGGAAGAAGATGAGTAATTTTCTTCTGAGTTGTCAGAAGATTGAGAATGTTCTCGAGTGAGTCCCTAAGGGGGTAAACACTCGAGTGCGTCTAACTTCTCCACCCTTTGGCAATGAAAGGTTCGAAGATTGTGCTTGAAAGGGGGAGTAATTTCTCCTCTCAATAGGTATATTCTGACTGCCTTTCTGACCTTGTAGTATCAAGGAAACATCCCCCTCTTTCTTTTTATAAACCTTCCGGGGGTTGTTTCCATAATTTTTGGACTGGATGTGTTCAACAATAGCTTTAAGGGCAGCTAGATCTTGAATCTTTCATGAATTCAATCCCATCTCAGCCATCTCCCCATGATTAATCATTTCAGAGAATGGTTTGCCAATACCAGCTAGGACTCTCTCGTAGAAAGGAGCTTATTGTATGTCTATAAAGGTCATCACCGTCTTAGACTCATTCAAAGAGGGAACAACTTGAATAGCAAGGCGCCTCCACCTTTGAGCATACTCTTTAAAAGATTCATTGGTTTGTTTCCTGACTTTAGTAATTTGGTACCGGTCAGGAGCCATCTGAGACTGGAAGCTGTACTGACTGAGGAAGGCATGAGCTAGCTCCTCCCAGCTATGGATCTTAGAGTTGTCTAATCTGGTATACCACGATCGGGCTTCTCCAGTCAGACTTTTCTGAAACAGCTGCATTCTGAGCTTCTCGTCCTTGGCATAAGATCCGAGTTCTCCGATGAATAGCTTCAAATGTGTGTAAGGATCTCCTAACCCGTCATACTTTTCAAAGTCACGAGTTTTGAACTTCTCTTGATAATGCACACTAGGGAGTATACAAAGGTCAGCATAGGAAACACTCCCATGTGCTCCAATTCCTTTGATAGAATGGATGGTCTCTTCCATCTGTAGGACTTTCTTTCTGATATCACCGGTGTCGGGATCTTTTTTGAGATGGGTGATATCATGGATTTTGTTGGTTGTATCCAACCGAAGCTCAGGTACTGGAATTGCTTTATCCAGACCTTGGGTTCCTCCTTGTGCAGAGGATTCTGTATGTATGGGTATCCGTGGACCCTGAGTAGACTGATGTAATTCTTTAAGTTGAACAACCAACTCTGTAATTTGTTTACTTAATCTGTCAAATTCTTCACGAGAGATAGGATTAGGATTAGTCTAGTCAGATGAGGACATAATTGGCTATAGGCTCGTGGCCGTTTTAAATTTTGAATGGGTAATAGGTCCAATTGCTTCCCTGTAAAAACTGACGTAGTTTAGTTTTAGGGAATGTATAAATTTTTACATGCTATATGATGTATCCGTTTTAGGAGTATTATCCTGCAAAGTGGATGTTAGTTGTTTGTGTGACAGGATAGCATGTTAAACTTTTTAAATATGCATTTACACATATTTCCTCATATTTCCCATTACATGGAGATCAATATGAAATAAAATTACAAGCAATTGAATTTAAGAGTAATTTTAAAATGGGACAGCATAAAGAAACTTTCCTGCGCGTTTGGTTTATCAGAGGCTGACCTATCTTAGGCTACTCTCGCAGCTTTTTGGTATGAAGGTTCCCAAATCATCGCAATTTACTCGACGGGAAGTTAATCCAGTCTTTCAACTGGAGCGAATATGGGTGGGTGGTGCCTTTTCTGGGCCTTGTTGGAATTAGTCTCCCTACGAGTCTAGTAATCAAACACCGACAGGATAGCCTCCTGATGGAGGAACCACACAACATACATTCATATTCAACGTGTCTCACTGTTTATGAAAAATGATGACATGGGCAAAGCACTAATATCACAAGCAGATATAGTATAAAGCATTAAGTACAGTAAGTAAATGCATTCATACACATCCATCAAATGTAAATGCAACATCCACACACAAGCATATAACAGTTTTGAAAATCTTGTAATAGCGGCTTAAGTCCTCTTACTAGAGTCCCCAGTAGAGTCGCCACCTGTCGACGTCGGGATTTTTATTTGTCCCTTTTATGTTCTTATCTTTTGGTGTTCTCATGTTAGGTGAGATTTGTTTGAAAAAATAAGTTATGAAAAGGTCCGACATGTATATGTCGATGATTAGACTTTAAGAGTCGCCAGTTGGTTTTTTAAATGGTTGTACCAACACAACCGAGAAAAGATTTGAACATTGACCCAGTGATGTGTGTGACGCGCCCCAAATAGGTATACATCACCTATTCTGAGTCGCCAAATACATGGTACAGAAACAAATATAACTTCATTAATACAATTTTCGTGCAAAATACGACAACACATACACTGTGAGATTAAATACAAAGATTGTCTAATAAACAGTATTCAAACTCAAAAGGAGTCCTCATTACAATTATTGATACACTATTTTACAAAAATAGTGAGGACTGCTAAAACAACTTTCTAGACCCATCACTCCATACCCCGGCTAGTTCCTGCTATGTTCTCACCTCATGAAAAGAAAAATGGAACAAAAAGGAAAAGGGTAAGCTCAACTAGCCCAGTAAAGAATATTATGACTAAGATAATATACAACAAATTATCATTAGTCTTCAACAGGGAAAAATCTGATAGAATATAATAGACAACAAGTTTTAGATCAACAACTGCAGCGGAAACAACAATCCATTAGAAGAGTCAAGTAGAGAATGAATTCTACTATCTTCTAAGATTTAAAAGTCCATCATCAATTTTTTATCCCTATAACATCAATTAATATATATCTTGAATCAAATATTCATCTTTGCAGTACAGGCCAAAGATATTCATTTGTATCACCAGTTGGTCATGTTCATCTCAACACCTATTCATCTTTGTACTACGGGCCAAAGATATTCATCAGTTAATCATTCATCTTTGCACTACAAGCCAAAGATATTCATCAAGTATCATCATTAAGGACCGAGGATGATGAAAAACATTTTAGAGAACGAATCTAGTAAGATAAAAGGACAAAGATTAAAGATTCGTACTACAGTTTATCAAAGTTCAAAAATAATCTAAAATTATCAATTTTGGAGCAGAATTCAAAAATAAAGATCAAAACATGGATACAATCAAAGATTGTAACCATAATAGGCATCTTGGACAAAGAAGAGAAAATTTTCATTTTTATATGAATAGTGTCGTATTCGTGAATAGTGTCATATACGTGAATAGTGGCGTATACGTAAATAGTAACCCCGACACAAAATGGTAGAAATTCCACAATAAAGTTCATATAAATAATTCGGCATAATGATATTGAAGAAAATAACATCTCTTACCTCAAAATAACAGTACTTCTGATCGAAATATCGGTATAAGGCTGAAGGAAACTTGTACTGAATAGCAACTCTCAAAGTATCTAAATACTCATAAAAATACGCTTAATAATATAGAGAGAGAAAGAGAGAAAACTTATTTCTAGTGTGATTTTCAATTCTAACCTAAGCACCCTATTTATAGGTAAATATTTATAATGCCAAATGAGACTAAATAATAAAATAATATTATTTATTTTTCTTTCTTCTACGCACATTTATTTGACCCAATCAAGCACTCCAATTCTGAACCAAAAATTCAGCACATTTTTCTACAAAAAAAAGTGGGTCCCACCCATAATTTTAATAAAATATTTGTTTCTGAAACTTCAATAATTCATAATAAATAGCCCTTTTATCAGAAAAATTCAAATCTCATGTCTTTTCCTTAGGAAAATTATTTCTCTACAACTTTGTAGACGAAAATTTTCCAAATTCCAAACAAAAAATTTCCGAAATCCACATACGGACGATTTTTTAATACCTTCATTCCGACAAAATACTGATAAAATACCTCAGCATTAATTCCTTCATTTATATCTACAAAAATAAATATATCCATCATTTATATCCACATAAAATAAATATTTTCTTATCATATAAATCAATAATTAATTATTCACAAATAATATTACAGAATCATAATTATGACAATCAAGTCGTTCCCAGGAAAGAGGGGGCTTTCCGATAAGGATTTCTCCTAACTGACGCGCAATTAGGTGACCAAACCTTTCATTAGACAGAACTTCCTTAGACATTACCAATAATGCTATCTAATAATGTTATTCAAATAATATGAATTATTGATCTGATAATGGAAAATATTGTGCAGTGACAATTATTGAAATAACAATACTATAAAATATCAATGTAGCAATTATTGAACCAATAAAATAAAAATTGAACAGTAATTACTGTAATAATTATTGAGTAGTGCCTTCTTGCGTAAGGATCAATAATTCATCAATACTATTCAATACCGTGTGCTACTGTGCAACCACGCGTATTACTGTATTTTAATCAACCGGTATTCCAACAGTGTTAACGATAACAACTACGACGTTATCTATAAAAACTCAAACTTGTCATTTTCTTCATCCGACCGTTTTTCGTTATGGGGCCCATAAATGGCTGCGCCATCGTACTAATATTCCTCGACATCAAGAATATTCCACGACCAAACGAATATTCCTCGACAACAATGAATATTTTATAACCACTTGCTTATTTTTCAAAATTTGCACATTTCACCCATAACCACAGCATTATATCAAATTAACACCTTATTATTCAAAATAATAATTAGAGGAAATTCGATTTTATTTATAAAAAGTTGGGGTCTTACAACCTCCCCTCCTTGTGAAATTGTACATATCTGGTGTTTCGAAAAGGTAAGGATACCTCACTTTCATTTCTGATTCCAACTCTCAAGTCATTTCCTCAATAGCATGGTTCCTCCACAAAACCTTAACTTGTGGTATAACCTTGGTGCGCAGGACATGCTCTTTCCTATCCAAGATCTTAACTAGTACCTCCTCGTACGTTAAATCTTCGGCTATCTCGTATGGTTCTAACTCAATTATGTGGTTCGGGTCTTTCACATAATTACGAAGCATAGATATGTGAAAAATATTATGAACACGAGACATGCTTGGAGGTAATGTGAGTCTATAGGCCACATTTCCTATTCGGTCAAGAATCTCAAATGGACCAATAAATCTTGGATTGAGCTTTCCTCTCTTCCCAAATCTTGTAACTCCCTTCCATGGAACAATATGTAACAATACATGATCCCAATATTAAATTCCACGTCTTTTCGATGAAGATCCGCATAACTCTTTTGTCGATCCTGTGTCGTTTGTATACGTTATTGACTCGTTTGAATCTTTTTTGTAGTTTTGCATACCAATTCTGGTCCCAACAACGCTGCTTCCCCTACCTCGTCCCAGTATATTGGAGAACGACATTTTCTTCCATACAATACCTCGAATGGAGCCATGCCTATACTTGTTTAATAACTGTTGTTGTAGGAGAATTCCACCAATGGTAGGTACTTATCCCAACTCCCTTTGAAATCTAGGACACAGAGTCTTAATAGTTCTTCAAAAGTTTGAATAGTCCTTTCTAATTGCCCATCTGTTGGAGGATGGTATGCCGAACTGAATTATAAATCCGTGCCCATAGCTTTCTGTTAGCTAACCTAAAATCGTGAAGTGAATCTTGGGTCACGATCCGAAACTATGGATAATGGCATGCCATGCAATCTCACAATCTCATTCACGTACATCTGAGCAAGATGTTCAAGGGAATAAGTCTTTTGTATCGACAAGAAATGAGCAGACTTGGTTAATCTATCAACAGTAACCCAAATCGCATCTATGCCTTGAGAAACCTTGGGAAGACCCGTAATGAAATCCATGGTAATGTGTTCCTACTTTCATTTTGGAATCTCAAGTGGTTTCAATGGACCCTTTGGCACTTGATGCTCCGCCTTTACACGTTGACAAGTTAAACAAATCGAGATAAACTCTGCGATCTCTCTCTTCATATTGCTCCACCAAAATGTATGTCGAAGATCATGATACAATTTGTTAATTCCAGGATGGATTGCAAACGATGTGATGTGCGCCTCCATCATGATTATATGCTTCAAGTCAGAATCGTTAGGAATACAAAGTCTGGAGTTGACTCGAAGTATTCCTTCTTCATCAATTCTTGCTTCTGGAATAGCGCCTTTTTATACTTTCTTCTTCATATGCATCAGCTCCAGGTCCATAGCTTGAGCAGCTTTAACTTTATCAATTAAAGTCGGTTCTACTCGTATGTTTGATATCATCACGTGGGTACTTTGAGCCTTTAACTCTATCTCCATCCTTTGCAAGTCATACAAAATGGGCCTTTGAGTTGACAATATCGCACTCGTACCCGCATATGATCTTCTACTCAATGCGTCAGCTACCACGTTTGCTTTTCCAAGATGGTATTGGATGGTATGATCGTAATCTTTCAACAGTTCGAGCCAACGTTATTGCCGCATGTTGAGTTCCTTTTGGGTGAAGAAATATTTATGGCTCTTATGATCTGTATAGATCTCCACTTTCTCCCTATACAGGTAGTGTCTCTAAATCTTCAATGCAAAAATGACTACTGCCAACTCTAGATCATGAGTATGATAATTCCTCTCATATTCTTTGAGTTGTCACGAGGTATAGGCTATGACTTTCCCATGTTGCATGAGAAAACATCCTAACCCTTTGCCTGAAGCATCACTGTAGATAACGAATCCATCCGAACCAGATGATATTGTCAAAATAGGTGCCAAAATGAGTCTCCTATTGAGCTCTTGGAAACTTTTCTCGCATTCCTAGCTCCAACTGAATTTTGTATCTTTCCGAGTCAGCTGAGTTAACGGAGTAGCGATTCGAGAAAATTCTTCCACAAATCTCTGATAATAACCAGCTAAGCCCAGAAAACTGCATACTTCGGTCACCGACTTCGGTTGCTCCCAACTTTGTATAGCTTCAATCTTCACCGGGTCAACAGATACTCCATGTTTTGACACCACGTGCGCAAGGAATGCTACTTTCTCAAGCCAAAACTTGCATTTCTTTAGCTTGGCTTATAGGTTATTATCGCAAAGCCTTTGGAGTACTAGCTTCAAATAGTGTTCATGATCTTTACGGCTTTTGGAATAGATGAGGATGTCATCAATAAAGACAACAACGAACTGATCCAAATATTCCTTGAACACACGGTTCATCATATCCATGAAAGCAGCAGGAGCATTACTCAATCCAAAAGACATGACTAAGAATTCATAATGCCCGTACCGAGTTCTAAAGGCAGTCTTCAGAATATCCTCAGTTTTAATCTTCAGCTGATGATATCCAGAACGAAGATTGATCTTTGAAAAGAATTGTGGTCCTTATAATTGGTCGAACATGTCATCAATGCAAGGTAGTGGATACATATACTTGATGGTGACATGGTTCAATTCCCGATAGTAGATATAAAGTCGCATACTCCCGTCTTTCTTCTTTACGAATAAAACAGGAGCACCCCAAGGAGATGTACTAGGACGAATGAAACCGATGTCTAACAACTCCAGTAATTGTACCTTTAACTCCTGAAGTTCAATATAGGGTTTTAGAAATGGGCTTTGTACCAAGTTCAAGGTCAATAAAGAATTCAACTTCACGTTTTGGGGGTAGACTGGGAAGTTCTTCAAGAAATACGTCAGGAAATTCACTAACAATAGAAATATTATTCAAATCTGACGTGTTTTTGTTCAAATCCGTGACATGGGCTAAGAAATCTTGACATCTGTTTTTTAATAAACGAATAGTTTTATGGCTTGATATGACAGTGATTAACTTTAGTGGTTTGGTTGCTTGAATTTGTATAACAGGTTGGTTAGGAATATGAAAACTAACAACCTTACGAAAATAATCAATTTTGGCATGATGAATAGTTAACCAATCAATCCCTAAAATCACATCAAATGCAAGTAATTTTAAAGAAATATGATCGACAGGTAATGTGATGGTACCAACTTGGATCAAGCAAGATTTATAAACAGTAGATGCAATGAAGGTTTCTCCTAATGGAGTCTCAACAGATAAGTTAAAGTCTAGTTTCTCCGGAGTCAAGTTCAAACGTTGAGCATAAGCATGAGAGATAAAAGAATGGATAGAACCGGTATCTAATAAGGTATAAACTTCGCAAGAATTTATGATTAGCTTACCCGTGATCACCTCGTTCGGGTTCCTCGCGTTTTGGTCAATCAAGACAAACGCTCTACCAGGAACTGCTGACTTTGACTTTTTCGGAACAGCCTTCGGAGTCACCATTCTCGCTAGACTTGGTTTTGCTACAAGATAATCTCTAACTATATGACCTTCCTTTCCACAGTTATAACACACCTTAGATTGTTGTGGACAGTTTGGGCTGATATGTCCCTCTTTTTCGCATTTGTAACAAACGACCGGTGCTCCTTCTCCTCCCCTAGAAACAGTTGATGTTTGTGCTAACGTCTTCACGTTATCATTGTTGTACCTTCTCTTCTTGAAATCTCATCCCGACTCGCTTCTTCTATTTTCATGGCCACGATTACCACCAGAGTGGTTACCACTTTTGTCCAAATGTTTTCCTCCCCGCTGGTTGTCATTGCTCCGATGATTGCTGCCACCGGTATGACCCTGGTTGTGGTCCCTTGGTTGAACATACTCATTATCTCGCTCTAATATTTGAGCCCTGTTTACTACATCTAAATATAAAGAAAATTTATGAGAGATAAGATATTGCCGAATCTCGGGTTTTAGACCTCTCAGAAACATCCTCGCCATACGTTCCTCGTTCTCCACCAAATGAGGTGCAAACCTGGATAACTCCGCGAACTTCGCCTCTTACTGAGATACAATAATGTTGTTTTGTTCTAGTCTGATAAATTCTACCTCTTTCATATGACGAATACTTTCAGGAAAGTACTTATCATTGAATAGCTTTTGAAACGTTTCCAAAGACATGTTGAGTGCGGCTGGCTGGGTACGCTTTACAGATTTCTACCAGTAATCTGCATCACCACGGAACATAAATGTGGTGAATAGAACCTTTTGTTCCTCTATGCATCCCAAGACATCAAATATCTTGGTAATTTGTTTAACCAACGTCTCTACCTTGATCGGATCTGGCTTTCTCGCAAATTCTGGTGGTCCCAACTCTTTAAACTTCTTAGCTGTGACAAGCCATGCGTTGCTATCATTTCCACCCATATTTTGTACACAAGTTTCCCTCGTCTGATTTTGCATGAACTGTAAAAAGCTTCTAAACATTCCATCATTCATCGTTTGTTCGGTAGTGTTGTTTACAGGAGGAATATTGCCTTCCTGTTGCACGTTCCCCTAGGTGGTGATTAAAGGTGTCTCCACGGTCTCATTCACTCCATTGTTAACATTCTCAGCTTCTATTCTCAAATACTGCCATAAAACAAAGGTTAATTAAATAAATTGACATACCACATAGTACCCTTATATTATGACCAAACAACAATTACGCTTAGGTAGGACACACTAGCGAAGGATTTACTCGTCTCTCCCCTCCTAGTTCTATTCCCTGATCTCTGCTAGAGACCATATCCCTAAGCTCTGATACCAACTGTGGCGCCCTCAAAATAGGTATACATCACCCATTCTGAGTCGCCAAATACATGGTATAGAAATAAATACAACTTCATTAATACAATTATCTTGCAAAATACGACAACACATACACTATGAGTTTAAATACAAAGATTGTCTAATAGACAGTATTCAAACTCAAAAGGAGTCCTCATTACAATTATTGATACACTATTTTACAAAAATAGTGAGGACTGCTAAAATAACTTTCTAGAACTATCACTCCATACCCCGACTAGTTCCTGCTATGTTCTCACCTCCTGAAAAGAAAAATGGAACAAAAAGGAAAAGGGTAAGCTCGACTAGCCCAATAAAAAATATTATGACTAAGATAATATACAACAAATTATCATTAGTCTTCAACAGGAAAAAATCTGATAGAATATAATAGACAACAAGTTTTAGATCAACAACTGCAGCGGAAACAACAATCCATTTCAAGAGTCAAGTAGAGAATGAATTCTACTATCTTCTAAGATTTAAAAGTCCATCATCAATATTTTATCCATGTAATATCAATTAATATACATCTTGAATCAAATATTCATCTTTGCACTACAGGCCAAAGATATTCATTTGTATCACCAGTTGGTCATGTTCATCTTAACACCTGTTCATCTTTGTACTACGGGCCAAAGATATTCATTAGTTAATCATTCATTTTTGCACTGCAGGCCAAAGATATTCATCAAGTATCCTCATTAAGGATTGAGTAAGATAAAAAACATTTTAGAGAACGAATTCAATAAAATAAAAGGACAAAGATTAGAGATTCGTACTACAGTTTATCCAAATTTAAAAATACTCTAAAATAATCAATTTTGGAGCAGAATTCAAAAATAAAGATCAAAACGTGGATACAATCAAAGATAATAACCATAATAGACATCTTGGACAAAGAAGAGAAAATTTTCATTTTTTTGTGAATAGTGTCGTATTCGTGAATAGTGTCCTATACGGGAATAGTGTCATATACATGAATAGTAACCCCGACACAAAATGGTAAAAATTCCACAATAAAGTTCATATCAATATTTCGACATAATGATGTTGAAGAAAATAACATCCCTTACTTCAAAATAACAGTACTTCTGATCGGAGTAACGGTATAAGGCTGAAGGAAACTTGTACTGAATAGCAACTCTCAAAGTATCTAAATACTCACAAAAATACGCTCGATAATATAGAGAGAGAAAGAGAGAAAACTTATTTTTGGTGTGATTTTCAATTCTAACCTAAGCACCCTATTTATAGGAAAATGCTTAGAACGTCAAAGGAAACTAAATAATAAAATAATATTATTTCTTTTTCTTTCTTCTACGCACATTTATTTGACCAAATCAAGCACTCCAATTTTGAACCAAAAATTCAGCATATTTTTCCACCAAAAATGAAAAGTGGGTCCCACCCATAATTTTAATAAAACATTTATTTCTGAAACTTTAATAATTCATAATAAATAATCCATTTATCAAAAAAATTCGATTCTCATATCTTTTCCATAGGAAATTTAATTCTCTGCAACTTTGTAGAAGAAATTTTTTCTAAATTTCAAACAGAAAATGCCTGAAATCCACATACGGACGATTTTTAAATACCTTAATTCCTACAAAATACTGATAAAATACCTCAGTATTAATTCCTTCATTTATATCCACAAAAATAAATATATTCATCATTTATATCCACATAAAATAAATATTTCCTTATCATATAAATCAATAATTAATTATTCATTAATAATATTGCAGAATCACAATTATGACAACCAGGTCGTTCCCAAAAAAAGATAGGGCTTTCCAATAAGGATTTCTCCTTACTGGCGCGTAATTAGGTGACCAAACCTCTCCTTAGACAAAACCTCCTTAGACATTATCAATAATGCTATCAAATAATATTATTCAAATAATATGAATTATTGATATGATAATAGAAAATACTATGCAGTGACAATTATTGAAACAACAATAATATAAAATATCAATGTAGCAATTATTGAACCAATAAAATAAAATATTAAACAGTAATTACTGTAATAATTATTGAGTAGTGCCTTCTTACGTAAGGATAAATAATTCATCAATATTGTGCAATACCGTGTGCTACTGTGCATGTGACGCCCCCAAAATTAGGTATACATCACCCATCTTGGGTCGTCAGATACATAGTACAAAATACAAATACAACTTACTAATACAAATGTCGTGTACAATACGACAAAACATAAATTGTGAGTTTGAATACAAATATTATCTTCTAGAGAGTATTCATACTCAAAAGGAGTCCTCATTACATTTATTAACACACCATTACATAGAATAGTGAGGACTACTAACTAATACTATCATTCGGACCATCACTCCGTTCCCCGACTTGTCCCAGCTACGTTCTCATTTCCTGAAGAGAACAGTGAAAGAAAGGGTGAGCTCAACTAGCCCAGTAAGAAATATTATTATGACTAAGATAATGCAGAATAAATTATCATTAGCCTTCAACAATGTTAAACTGATAAAATATAATAGACATCAAGTTTAACTGCAGCGGAACAAGCAATCCATTAAAAGAGTCAAGTAGAAAATAAACTCTACTATCTTTTATGATTTAAAAGATTTTCCAACACTGTGATCGCTGAGACTCAGCTTAATAAAATAATTCACATCATCGAATCACCCCTGCACTACGACCAAGGATATTCGTATATTCATTAATGGTCATGATCATGCCAATAACTGTCCATCAACGCACTACGGGCCAATGAGGACTTTTACCACATCATTTGTAACATTACGGTCATGATTATACCGAATAATCCCTAGTCATAATCATACCAAGTCCATCTATGCACTACAGGCCACAGATGACTTTCAACATTTTATAAACATGAGGATGATGACAATGATATAAGAATTCAATAAAACAAGTTCAAGAATTAATTTATCCAAGAATTAACAACGTCCAAATTGTCAACATGATATTGCTTTGTGGAGTAAAATTCAAGAATATTTAGAAGAATATTTTCATGAAAAGATACTGGATGAACCGCAATTATCAAGGATATTCCACAAATTTCATGGAGTATAGAAGTCAAAACTTAACCAACTAAGTACAATAAAGAATGGAATAACAAAAGAAATCACCATGCATGCGATAGACCGCACAGACAGGTTATTCCAACAGAATAATAAATAATAGAACCAGGTCTGGCGTAAACGCACAGACAGGATATTCCGACAGAATAATAAATAATAGAACCAGGTCCGGTGTAAAACACTCAGACAGGATATTCCGACAGAATAATAAATAATGGAACCAGGTCCGGTGTAAAACACACAGACAGGATGTTCCAACAGAATAATAATAAAAACGGAACCAGGACCGATGTAAAACACACAGACAGGATGTTCCAACAGAATAATAATAAAAACGGAACCAGGTCCGGTGTAAAACACACAGATAGGATGTTCCAACAGAATAATAGAAGAATGTCACCAAGTATAAGGTAGACCACGTATACAGGTTATTCCAACAGAATAATAAGAAATGGAATAATAACAGTTCTCTTCATGAATAAGAAAGAATAACACCCCTTACCGTTTTAAAGACAAGCTGAAATAAGGAAGTAGTTAAGTAGCAGAATACTCTTCTTCTCTCTCTCTATAGTTTCTCTCTATAGTTTCTCTCTCTAGAGTTCAGTGAATTCGTAAGAAATAATGAAGGAATGAGCTGCTATTTATAGAAAAATAGAATGCATAGTAACTAATCCATGAACGGTCCAGATTGATTACTTTAATCTGACGGTCCATATCTAAAGAAAAATCTTTTAAATAAAATATAATATATTCTATTTATAGAATAACTTTAATAAAGTATTCTGTTTTATATAAAAAGATGTTTCTGTTTTATTACGTTAATAATACGAATAAAACAAAACATCATTATCGCTAAATAATTCATATTATTAACTGACAATAATAGAATCAAACTGAGTGACTTCTCACATAAGCATTAATAATCAATACCGTGTGCTACTATGCAACCACACGTATTACTGTACTTTTACTACCGAGTAGTTCAACAGTAACAATGGTAAAACTTCTGCCGTTATTTTTAATAAAATATTTTTGTCGTTTTCTCAATCTGACAATAATTCCGTTGTGGGGTCCACCAATGATTGTGTCGTTGTACGAATATTCCCTGTTAAAACGAATATTCCCCGACCAATCGAATATTATATAACAACTTGCGTACTTTATAAAATTTATAAATATTACCCACAACTATAACATTATATCAAATTAACTCCATAATATTCAAAAATGATATTTATAGAAAATTCATCTTTATTTATAAAAGTTGGGATCTTACAACCTCCCCTTCTTATGAAATTTCGCCCTCAAATTTAGGGTACGTACCTGGTATGTAGAAGAGGTAAGGATACCTTGATTTCATTTTAGATTCTAACTCCCAAGTAATTTCCTCAACATCGTGGTTTCTCCACAAAACTTTGACTTGAGGTATAACCTTGGAGCGTAGAATATGTTCCTTCTTATCCAAGATTTGAACAGGAACGTCTTCATACGTCAAATCTTCCGCTATTTCGTCCGGTTCTAACTCAATAATGTGGTTCGGGTCTTCCACATATTTGCGTAACATGGATATGTGAAAAACGTTATGAACACGAGACATACTTGGCGGTAAAGCGAGTCTATAAGCCACAGTTCCTACTCGATCGAGGATTAAAAATGGACCGATGAATCGAGGATTGAGCTTTCCTCTCTTTCCAAATCTCGTAACTCCTTTCCATGGAGCAACACGTAAGAACACATGATCTCCTACATCAAATTCCACGTCCTTTCGATGAAGATCAGCATAACTCTTTTGTCGATCTTGTGAGGTTTTTATACGTTGTCGGATCGTTTGAATCTTTTCTGTAGTCATACGTACCAACTCCGGTCCCAACAACGTTGCTTCACCCACCTCATCCCAGCATACTGGAGAACGACATTTTCTTCTATACAATGCTTCGAATGGAGCCATGCCAATACTTGCTTGATAACTGTTGTTGTAGGAAAACTCCACCAATGGTAAGAACTTGTCCCAACTTCCCTTGAAGTCAAAGACACAGAGTCTTAATAGATCTTCAAGAGTTTGAATAGTCCTCTCTGATTGTCCGTCCGTCTGAGGATGATATGCTGAACTAAATCGTAACTCCGTGCCCATAGCTTTTTGTAAACTAACCCAAAATCGTGAAGTGAATCTTGGGTCTCGGTCAGAAACTATGGATACTGGCATACCATGCAGTCTTACAATCTCGTTTATGTACATACGAGCAAGACGTTCAAGTGTATAAGTTTCTCGTATCGGTAAGAAATGAGCAGACTTAGTCAATCTATCAACAATGACCCAAATCGCATCTATACCTTGAGAAACCTTAGGAAGACCGGTAACGAAATCCATGGTAATGTGCTCCCACTTCCATTCTAGAATTTCAAGTGGTTACAATTAACCTTTTGGTACTTGATGCTCCGCTTTGACTCGTTGACAAGTTAGACACCTTGAGATAAACAACGCTATCTCTCTCTTCATATTGCTCCAACAAAATGTATGACAAAGATCATGATACATTTTGGTACTTCCAGGATGGATTGCAAACGGTGTGTTGTGCGCCTCCATCATGATTTCATACTTTAAATCAGGGTTGTTAGGAACACAAAGTCTGGAGTTGACTCGAAGTATTCCTTCTTCATCGATTCTTACTTCCGGCATAGCACCTTCTTGCACTTTCTTCCTCATACGCATCAGTTTCAGGTCTGTAGCTTGAACAGCTTTAACTTTATCGATTAAAGTCGGTTCTACTCGTATATTCGTCATCATCACATGGGTCCCTGGAGTCTTTAACTCTATCTCCACCCTTTGCAAATCACGCAAAATGGGTCTTTGTGTTGACAATATCGCACTCGTACATCCACATTAAATAAATATTTTCTTATCATATATGTAATAACCCGATATTTTCTATATAATTCAATCAGAAATTTTGCGTATAATTTTTTATTTATTTATTATTAAAATAAATGTGGGAAATACGTGTCAGGTAATGTGTATGCATTTATGTGATAAAGATAAAATTTATTTATTACATGAATAATTTTAAATAATTTTATTTTAGAATTATTGATCATTATAATTTATATTCTCATAATAATTAATTTTATAGTAGAAATGTGTTTATTAATTATTTTATATGAAAATATGTTTATTTATTATTTAAATAATTTATGAAATGATTATAGAATTATTATAATAATTATTTTATTTTATAATATGAAGTTATCTTAGATTAATTAATTTAATTTTTTTTACTTATTTAATAATGTTATTTATGAAAGACAAATCAGATATAGAATCCAAACCCCAATTCCAGATTTGGAATAAGGAAAGAGAATAATAATATTATATTAAGTATATTTCAGTGCTATAAATATGTATGTTATGTGTGTAAGGTTAATCTGGGGAGCAGTTTTATTATAACCTGGTAAAATCCTTGTATTACCGATAAACCCTAGTTTGAAGTCAAATGAGACTTTAAAATCTGTTTAGTAATTGTGTTATGTGATTCATGATATTTATAATAAATATTAATGCTAATCAGGAAAACCCTAAATATAAGAAACCCCAATTGCAAATTAAAACCCTAATTTCTAAAAATTTGAAACCTTAAATAAGAATTCGCTAATTGCTAAATGGAAACCCAAATTTGAAACTCAATTATGAGTTCGAGACTATTATATAACTGTGTTATATGATTTATGTGTGTATTATTTAATTTTATGATTAATTAGGTAAACCCTAATTAATATTTAGAAATATTAATTTCTAGAAACCCTAATATTTAAATTATAAACCCTAAATTGTAAATTGTGAACCCTAATTGCTATTTTAGCAAACTAAATGTTAATTAGTGAACCTTAAACCTAATTTTCGTGTTTTATATTATTAGAAACTTAAACTATTTTAGAAAAATCTAATTTGTAATTTTTAGAAACTAAATTTTATATTTTTGGTCTAACTAAATTTTTTTTAATTTTTATGCTAAACCTTATGGTTAAACCCTAAGGGTCAAACCCTAAGGGTTTGCCATGTTACAACTTTACCATTAAAATTAGAAGTTATGGACCAAAATGCCCTTATGCATACTATTTAATAGTTGCTTGCAAATCTTGTCATAGTCTTGAGTTGGTGACCAACTCTTACTAACCCCATGTGACCAAAATCTCAGCAATATCAGCACATTAGATCAGCCTTATACATTTTACCATCATATATATAGATTGAGAGAGTGAGAAAAAAAGTTTATTTTATTGCCCATTTGTTCAATCAATGCTCAATCAACCCTCTCTCTCTCCAAACCCACGAAATTTATTAGCACACCAGTCACAAAATCAAGCCCTACTATCACCATAATAGATCTAGAAGCCAAGAATCAAAGCTTATTCATAGAAGGTATAAAGCTAACCCTAAAAATTTGATCATGTATGCTATGTTAGAAGTTATGATTTGGTGTTGTAATGTGTTGTTTATGGTGTTATTAAGTGATCTGGGTTGATAGATGTTAGATCCATAACATCTATAAGCTCAAATCTAGTGTTTTTGCAAATCTGGAAATTTTTGTTTTTGTGTCTGACAGACAAATGTCAGTCGTCATAGATCTGTGATGATTATGTGTTTTTTTTTGTTTTAAAGGTTGATACTTGTAGTATGTTATGTGGTCTATGATCTAGAACTTGAATCAAGACCATAGCATATGTAGATTGAAAGTTATTAAGGGTCAAAGGTCGTTGACCGACCATGACCGAACAAATTATGGGTAACCCAGAAACTTATTTTTAGCGTCTGACAATGTTTTGGAAGGCATAGATTCTCAGTTGTTAAGTGTTATAATGATGTGCTTGTGCCCAATTTATAGCCTGGTATATGTACTTTATATTTGTGTCGTTAGATCCTTTAAACAAGCAACTGATCGAACATAGCGAATGATCAAACCTGGCCATTCGGTCACGACTGCACTTTCTGGAAAACCCAAAAATTGTATGAACAATTTTTCTGACAGCCTTTGACGGAGCTATATCTGACGAATGTGTTTTTTCTGAACTGATATGTTGATTTATATATGTTCCTTGCCATTAGTACTACATATTAGAATCATTAGATCAACCATTTAATGACCAAAACCTTGAGCAAATCGAGCTAGAAAATGGCACCATGAGACTGCCTGGGTTTCTAGGTTGCCCAAGAAACCCAGGAACATTCTGACAGAGGCTTTGGACGCTCAGATCTGTTTGTTGTGTTGTTGTATGGCCTAGTTTGTTGGTCTTAATTGTAGTGTTGCATAACCACTACAAGAACAACGTTTTATCTCGCCCAGAAACCTCATAGATTAAAAGTTATCCCTGGTCAAAGTAGTACCCTTGTTCTCTGACAATGATGTTCTGAGTTTGATGAAGAACACGAAGAACACCTATAGTGACGGTTATATTGCTATAGGCAGTGTAAGAACCTAAATTTTCAAAAATTAGTAAAATAAGAATTTAGTGAATAAAATTCTTGAAGCATGAGCTGGGTTCGAATGAGTATATATATATATATGTGTGTGTGTGTGTGTGTGTGTGTGTGTTGCAAGATATGTGGTATTGTGTTATATAGGGTAATACGAGTTTTGTAATAAGTGATGTTGTGTTTAATAAATATATATCGTCATTATATATTTATTATATATTATAGAGAGGAATTAGTAAGAAGATGGATAAAATTTATCTATTGATGATTAAATAATTTATGTAAAATTATAGTAAGGTGGTGTCATTAAATATATTTGATAATCACCAATTTCTTGCATATTTGTACGAGTACATATCAAGTCTAAGGTAGTGCAATCATATCCTTTAATGGTGGATGTATAGGAGCTGTGCTAAACGATTCCTTCAGAGAGCGGAGGTATATACGGATTAGTAACCGATCTAACTCTCTGTGAAAACAGTGTAGACGAGACGGAAACTAATTTGTTGGTTATTTGTGGGAAACCACTTAGTATACTATATTGAATACTATTAAAGGCTCGACACGTGCTAGGTTTAGACTGGTATGTATGTACGTTGTTGACGAGAGTAGATGACCGTTATAGCTTTAAGGTGGTTAGAGAATTATTACGTAATTCAGTATATGACGAGAATTGTAGATTAAAGGAATGTATGTATGTGTTATATTCAAGTTTTATGTTATTGGTATTATAAAAGAGATTTTATAGTGAGAGGAATAGAGTTTTAAAACTTGAAGCGTGATCTTTAAATTGTTAAGGAAAATAGTAACCGGTGATGTGAAACCAAATAGAGGATTGATGTTAGGCGAGTTAACGCTTAAGGAGAATGTGTAAAGTGTTTAGAAGTGTAAGATTTCAGTTCTGCTAATGCAGAACTTGTCTGCCTGGAAATTTGGTATGGCGCAGCTGCGCCATTACCATGCCTATTACCAGCGCAGCTGCGCCGGTCTGTAAAATCAGTTTTTTTGAAATTTAAAGTTTAAGAAATGGGTATTAAGGACTCATAAGGATAATAAAAATCTTAAGTGATGGTTAAGTTGTCCATGAATGGATTTGAATAGGAGTTAATTAATTAACCCGGATTAAATATTGGTTAATTAAGCAATATTATAGAATATTATATTCTATTAATTAGAGGAATGCATAATAATTATTGAAAAGAAATGATTAATATTAATTAATTATTATGAGGGTTGAAAGTACCCAACTAAATGATATTTAGCCCAATTAAAATATTAATGTGGGTATAATCATTAAATAATATTACTATGGGTAATATGGAAAATATGAGCAATAGTAATATATAATAATTACGGCTTAAGAATACGTGAAGTGTGGCATTTAATTGGGACTAAAGATATAAGGTGCCAAGTAGTACAATGAAGCAATGTGTTGCATTTTAATACAGAAATAATAGATTATCTGTGTAATCTAGAAACTGAGAAGGAATTAAATGTTTGAATAAACATTAATATTAAATAAAGTTATAATGTAGTTATGTGAGTAGTAGAAATAATTATGAAACTACTCGGACAATAATGCCGGACTACATTATTTTATTGTGTGTATTAAGTGTACATAGACTATATGAGGTGAGTATATAAATAACCCTAATTTCTCCTAATATAGTGACACTTGGGCATTAAAACCATTTTTGGATAACAAAGTAATTGAATGGGAGGGAGCTAAGTGTTGCGCTGAGATTTCTTTGTTCGAAAATAAGTGGAACAAGTACATAAATAGTAACTCAAGGCTAGAATTCGTATTCTTCCAAAAGGCTAGAGCTAGGTGATGATGGCAGGGCTTGAGGGTGGTTGGCCAACCCTTGAGCAACCATTGTTTCTTCCCAATACACTATGGATTCCAATCTTGTGTAATGCCATTGTCTGGTCCAAGCTTCTTCTACAAATGAAAGCTGAAAGTCAGATTTTGTGTTGCTAAGAGTTGTCTAAGTAAAGCATTCAAGTGGCTGAGCAATTGTAGAAGCTTATTCAATGTATAGTGTTAACGCCAAGTTTCGTCTACACGTCCAATCACAGAATCTACGCGATGAAACCTACACAATAACAGATCACAAAGAAACTTGACGGCCATACCGCTGGGGGATAGCTCCGGTGTGAGAATAAGTACAGGCCGTTTGCAAGGCTTAACAATGGAGGTTATGTGTTTAGTGCTCAAAGTAGGTATTACCTGTTAATTGTAACCTTAGCCTTGTATTTATAAATCTCCCACCACCTTATTATCCTTCTCCGGGTTGGAATAGGACTCCCAAATATGGTAGTTACCTATATTCAGGTCCAACACAATCTCCTTGAAAGGTGCAAGTAGAAGCCCTTTCCAACACTACCTTTGGAGCTGCCTTGTTAATATACGATTAGGGTTAGAACCCTTAACCACGTAATCCCCTTATCACTCCCAACTCTGCATGTGGGCTGCTCAATTACCTGGGCCCAACCCCACATACAGCATAAGACACCAATTCTGGGCCTCGGTCCAAAGATCCCGAGGACCTGACCTCGAACTCCCCTATCTCCATCTGATCCCGGCCTAAAGGGCTCAGGTCCCGAACCCGACCTCCTATATACCTTCGATCATATAGGCCCGACCTCTTTGGCTCCGGCCCAGGTCTTCAGCCCACACGGGGGTCGGTCAAACACTCCCGAACATTGCCCCCCAGTCTCTTGTTATAAGATATTTATGACATGGGACTTGAAAGGACATGAATTTGGATAGTCACGCCATAATGATGAGCTGTCTCGGGAACCCAAGTAGTGTCTTCCTGGTTAACGAGCTGGTACACATTTCCCTAGGGCTGGACCCCACCCAACATAAATAGCCGCCCTTAAAAACTGTGTCAGATCTGCTATATAAACCCCCATCAGTCCTTCATTGTCAGTTTTTTGAGCTGTCAACATTTTACATCTCTCTAAAAAAATCTTGGCAAGGGCGACTTCCGGCGAGATATCTATTTCTCCAGATTTCTATATTTCCTGCTGGTTTCTTTCTAAAAACTCACCTCTGTGCTTCATTCACTTTTGAATCACACCAAATGGATGATTCTAGCACTCCTCCTCCCTTGGTGGCGACTTTAACCGGAACTACCACCCTCACCTCCGGCGACCTAGTCCAGGTCGAGCTACCAACGGCTCCGGCCGACATCCCCATTGAGAATGCTGATACCCGAATTCGCCGTCTCTATGCTTCCGAGACCGATTATGCCGTTATCAACACTGAGTCGTCCATCACCCAATCCCAGTTGTCCGACATTCGAGCCGTATTCAATATTCCTCAAGAGTACAAGCTTCGGGTGGCTGAGCCGAATGAGAGGATGTACTGGCGTCTCGAAGGAGGCTGGATGGCCGTCCATCTCTATGCCTCGAGGTATGGGGTTCGGTTCCCCCTTCACGAATTTATTTCCTCCTTCCTCTACCTGGTCAGGATCGGGTTCTCATAATTGGCCCCGAACTCCTACATCCAACTGATCAGCTTCATTGCCCTGTGCAAGGAAGCTGACATCACTCCAGGTTTGGACTTTTTCTTTGTCCTATTTTCTGTCGGTCGATCGAAAGAACCCGGCCTACGCCACCTGAACCGCGTACCAGGCCGAGCCACCTTCGTGAAGATCCCCTCCAGCAATAAAGGATGGCATTCACAGTGGTTCTTTATGAGGGGAGCCGACCTCAACCTCCTACCGAACTGGGCCTGTCCCGAAGATTAGCCCTTGAAAGTGACTAAACTCTTTGTTGAAACAGACTAGTTGGGGTCTGGGGATCGTTTCCAACGAATCTTGGCTCTACGAGCATGGCTGTAAGTAATAATCTCGAGATCTTTTTCTTACGCTCCCGACCCCCTACTGCCTTTTTATTAAACTCTTTATCTTATGTTGTAGTGACTATCTTCAAGCACCTGTTGATGCTGTGGTCGTCTCGGTCCCTGAATCAACTCCAACTTCCAAGGCCAGTTCTTCACAAGGGTCGCCGACTACCTGTTGGCCGAAGGTTCTGTCGGACAAATTCCCCTTTCACTTGTTCGACCACTTCAAGCTTTCTGGCGATGAAGAGAGGTTTAAGAACTATTCTCCTGAGGAGTTTCTGGTGACCTATATCAGAGCTCAAACCCAGGTACTCCCGACTAGATTTTAAATATTTTTCCCTTGTCGCTATTTCGCGTTTTGCCTATCTGATGTTTCTTTTGTGTTCAGGCCAACGCCATCCTTGCTCGGGCTATCCCCTCCCTCCTCGATCCACTAAGAAAAAAATTAATTGAATAACGATGTGTTGCTTCTCGAAGCCAAGCTGCGGGGTCGTGATTCGGAACTGAAGAGGAAGAGGGATCTGCACGCCAATACCCGTAACAAGGTGAAGAAGGCTGATCGCCAAATTACCGAACTCGAAGAGCAACATTCTTTACTTCAACAAGAGTTCATCGGTCTCGATGGTCATGCCAAGAAGTTGGTGCAGGATAAAGAACGACTGGCCGAAGAGAATAAGGCCTTGGTGGGGAATTTTGAGGCCATCGAGGAGAAGTTTACTGGGGTTCATGCTCATCTGAGGACTCTGATCCGGAAGAATAACACCTTGGTGGCCGAACAGGCCTTCCTTAAACAAGTTGCCATCAAGGAATACGAAGAATCGCCTGCTTTGACCGATAAGATCATGACCTAGTTTGATGAAGGGGTCGAAGCTTATCAGGAGAAAGAGAGAGCGAAACTTGTTGATGCTGGCCTGGATGCCTCGATCCTTGATTCTTCCGATGAGGAGTCCGAGGCCAAAGCTGATGATGGTCTACCTTAGTTCTCACTAGTATCTGTTTTTCATTCTTGTAATTTTTCTTTTCTTAGTTTTGTAATTTATCCGATCAGTTAGAACGATGGTGTATGTACCTGAAGTCTGTCTGATCAGAAATTGTAAAGCGTTGTAACTATGAATGAAGTGAAAAAATATTCTAAGTTATTCTCTCGATTAGTTTTGCTTGACTTTTATCAAACAGTTGGGTCATTTTCGACTGTCTGGTCAATTTGTGTCCAAAGCTTACAGGATCGGATTTATAACTTTATCGATCAGTTATACTTGTGGTGTTTACCACTCAGTTAAGTTCTTTCGGACTGTCTGATCGTTTTACGCTCGAAGCTTATCTGATCAGATGTGTGACTTTGTCAATCAGTTATACTCGTGACCTTTTCTGATTAGTTAGGTCTCTCCTGACTGTCTGATCATTTTATATTTGAAGCGTATCTGATTGGTAAAGCAGCGCAAATTCAAATGAAGTACAAGTATTTCTCGAAGAGAAGTTTTTATTTCATTGATAAATTGCATAGATTACATAAATGGAGGGGAGAATAGACGTGCATTTACTGGTAATATTTTCTAAGCCTTCCAGCATGCCATGTATTCTTTACCTCCGATCCATCCATAGCCTGAAGCCGGTAAGTCTCTGGCTTCGGCACTTCCACTACTTCGTAAGGCCCCTCCCAGTTTGGCATTAGCTTGCCTTTGTTCTGGGGGGTGGATGCCTCCGACTCCCGAAGCACCATGTCTCCTACCTCAAATCTCCTCAACTTCACCTTCTGATTATAATGTCGAGCTGTTCTTTGTCGGTAAATGGCTAATCTCAACATAGCAGAGTCCCGAGCTTTATCTAACAGATCCAAATTCGTTTTTAGGCCTTCGTCATTGTATAGTTCTTTATACTGACTGACCCGAAGAGTGGGGGACCCAATCTCTACTGTTATGAGTGCATCGGTCCCGCAAGCCAATCAGAAAGAAGAATCTCCAGTGGTTTTCCTCAAAGTTGTCCGATACGCCCACAAAACACTGAGTAGTTCCTCAGGCCATCGTCCCTTCAACTCATCCAATCTTCTTTTTATTCCATTGAGTAAGGTTCAGTTGGTTACTTCTACTTGACCATTTGATTGAGGGTGAGCAACTGAAGTCTTCCGGTGCTGAATTCCCAATTCTTTCAGGAAACTTTCGAATTTTGAATCCACGAACTGTCTTCCATTATCCGAGACTACTGCCATCGGGATACCGAACCGATACACTACTCCTTCTTTTAGAAATTTTAGGCATTCTTATTCGGTGATCTTCTGTAGTGGTTTGGCTTCTACCCACTTCGTTATGTAGTCGATAACCACTATTACAAAGCTGACTTGCCCCTTGGCCTTTGGTAGAGGCCCTAGGATGTCGATTCCCCATATTGCGAAGGGAATCGAGGATAAGATTGAGTAGAGCTCTTCAGGCGGTTGATGTGGGATATTGTTGTTCAACTGACACTTGGGACACCTTCTGACGAATTCCTTTGCCTCTGCGTAGATAGTCGGCCAGTAATACCCCTACCTCAAAATCTTGTGTGCCAGTGACTTGGCTCCCATGTGATCTCCACAAATTCCTTTGCGTACCTCCCGAAGTGTATAGTCTGCCTCTGATGGTGTTAAGCACTTGAGCAATAGAGAACTGAAAGCCCTTCGATACAGATCTCCATCGATAAGTACAAAGTCTGAGGGCAACACCCCGTCGGCCAGGTAGGAGATGTACTGCGTAAGCCAACAGTCCAGCCTATCAATACATAGTACCTCTTCCTTCGGGACACTTGGCTGCTCCAATACTTCTAGATATATCGATCCACTGATAGAACTTGCTTCTGTCGTTGCCAGTCGGGCCAAGGCATCTGCCACTGTGTTGTCGAATCGATCCACTCCTTGACAGCTGACCGAGCTGAAGTATGTCAGTTTATTCTTCGTTTTGGCTAAATACTTCGTCATTCTTGCCCCCCGGGCCTCATACTCTCCCGAAATCTGTTTGACGACCAACTGTGAATCACTGCAGATGACCAAGTTTTGTACCTCAAGGCTTCGGACTAACTTCAGCCCGGCTAGGATGGCCTCGTACTCTGCTTCATTGTTGGTTGCTTTGAACTGGAACCGAATTGCTTGTTGGACTTTAAACCCTTTGGGACTCGTCAGTATGACCATGGCACCATTGGTATCCGAGGTTGATGAGCCATCAACATATAGTGTCCATGAAGTCCTCACGTGCCGAATTTCGGTCACCAACTCCATATTCAGTTCTGAGAACGAGCATTCCACGATGAAGTCTGCTTGTGCATGTCCTTTAATTGCTGTTCGGGGTTGATATTCCAACGCAAACTATGTCAGTTCCATTGCCCACGCTGCCAAACTCCCCAAAAATTATGGCCGATGTAGAATTTTCTTCAACGGCTGATTCGTGTATACCACCACCACCCGACCCTGGAAATAATGCCTAAGTTTCCTTCTTGCTATGATCAAAGCATAGGCGAATTTTTACAGGTTTGGGTATCGGATTTCGGCGTCTCGAAGCACATGGTTGACGTAGTATACTGGGAACTGATTTTCCCCTTTGTCTCGAACCAATGCTGCTCCCACTGCCATTGAGCTTGCTGCCAAATATAGATATAAAGGTTCCGAAGGAATCGGTTTCATCAGTAGTGGTGCCGAAGACAAATATTGTTTGATCCCTTGGAACGCATCCTCGCATTCTGAAGTCCATTGAAAGCTTTTCTTGTTCTTGGGTCCTTTTAAGGTGTCAAAAAATGGTAGGCATCTTTCAGCCGACTTGGAGACGAACCTCGAAGGACCGCGATCCGACCTGTCAGTCTCTGTACATCCTTGTAAGACTTCGGGGATCTCATGTCCAGGACTTCCTGGATTTTTTTTGGGTTAGCTTCTATTCCCCTTTTGCTGACCAAATACCCGAGGAATTTTCTTGATCCCAATCTGAACGTACATTTAGTCGGGTTCAACCTCAGCTTGCGTCTTCTTACTGTCTCAAAACAGTTCTCTAGATCCTCAAGATGGTCACGGACTGACATGCTTTTTACGATCATGTCGTCTACGTAGACCTCCATACTTCTCCCTAATTGTTTCGTGAACACGAAATTCATCATCCGCTGATAAGTTGCCCCGACATTCAATAGCCCAAAGGTCATTTTCCTGTACGCGTAGATTGCCCGATGTGTGATGAAACTGCTCTTCGAGATATCTTCCTTACTCATTGAAATCTGGTGGCATCCGAAGAATGCATCCATGAAACTCAACATACCGTATCCCGAAGTGGCGTCGATCAATTGATCTATATTGGGCAAAGGGTAGAAATCCTTTGGACATGCCTTGTTCAAATCTGTGTAGTCGATGCATAACCTCCACTTCCCGTTCTGCTTTTGGACCAATACCACATTTGCCAACCACTTAGGGTAATCAATCGCAAAGATGAATTCGGCCTCCAGAAGTTTGGCGATCTCTTCATCGATTATTTTTTGCCTTTCTGGGGTGAAAATTCTTCACTTTTGTATAACTAGTTTCTTGATCGGGTCTACGTGTAGTATGTGTAGGGCCATTGATTCACTTACCCCGGGCATATCACTTGGTTCCCATGCGAAGATATCGGCGTAGACTTGGAGTAATTCTATCAATCCTATCCTGAAAGGTTCTGCTAGCCCTGACCCGATCTTGATCAATTTTTTTTTCTTCCCTGGCACCAGCTCTATATCCTTGGTTTCTTTGGCAGGAAGAGCGAGCGGTTCTGTACTGCCCTCAGTGAATGGCTCGATCTCAAAGGTCATTGTCTGTTTCTGGTTACTGACCCCGACCCCTGAAGAAATCAAGTTGTTCCGATAGCACCTTTGGGCTATGTCTAAATCTCCCTTTACCTCCCCAATCCCGTTTGATGTTGGAAACTTAATTTTAAAGTGGGGTATGGACGTGACTGCTTGCAGGGCTGCCAAGGTTGGTCTCCCGAGAATAGCATTGTATGCCGAATCTACTTGTACAATGAAAAATCTGACCGTTATTTCGACCTGATTGGGTGTAGTGCCGAACTTGACTGGCAGTTCGATGGTACCAGACACATACACCGGATCTCCACTGAACCCATACAAAGGTTCTTCACCTCCCAGGTCCATCTTCTTCCCTTATAGATCCATCCTCTGGTAGGCGTAAGTGTACAGTACATCGACTGAGGATCCGTTGTCTATCATCATCTGTTTCATGTTCACGATTCTGACTTGGGCAGTTATCACCAATGCTCCGTCATGCGGCTCGATGAGGTCTGTCAGGTAATCCTCGTCCGAGAAGGAGATAGATGTTCCAGGATATGCCTGATCCTTCTTAGTAGTTGACCCCGTAACCGATAACACTGCCTCGAGATTCCCGCTTCTCTTCCTTCCAGTCATCCGTCCGACAGAACCTCCTAAGATAACATCAATCACGCCTCGGGATGGGGGCTTTTGTGGAGGCTGGGTGTCCTGACCTTGATTTTTGTTTTCTTCTCTAGGCGCTGATGCATTATCCCGACCGGCCACATACTGTATCAATTGTCCGTTCTGAACATTTTTCTCTATCAAGTCCATCAGGTTGATGCATGCTTCAATCGAATGCTCGGTACTTTGATGGTATTTGCAATACTTATCCCGACCCCTTCTTCTAGGTTTGGTTCGTCCTGGGCATGGCTCGTAGAAGGGTTGGGTCTTCATCTCCTCCAAGATCTTGGCCTAATCTGCAGTAAGAGGGGTGTAGACCTTGTTGATGTTACGATTGGGTAGTGGAGGTCGGTTACTTCCTGACCCTCCTCCATTGTAGCTCTTCTTTTTCGGTCGGTCCAATCTCCACTGACTATTATCTGACCGTTGATAACCCTATTTGTCTCTATCCTTCGACTTCTCGTAGGACTGGGAGTGCGGTTTGAAATTTCCCATCGCTTCTTCTATTGCTATGAACCCTTCGGCCCGATAAAAGGCTTCGGCTAGATCTGCAGGAGGGCTGATTACCAAATCTTTGACCAATTTCTTGGACCTCCCGATATCCAACCCTGTCGTGAAAAATCCCAAGGCTTGCGGGGAATTCAACTCTGCTACCGACCCCACAGCCTCTCGAAATCTCTTGACGTACTGACCTAATGTTTCGTCTGACTTCTGTCGGACCTGCATGAGGGACGCTGTGATCTTTCCTCGTCTCCCATTGCTCCCAAACTGAGCATGGAACTTATCTCGGAGATCGTTCCACGACCCGATCGATCTTGCTGCCAAAGTCCCTATCCATTCCCGGACGCTCTTCTTTAGCATCGTGGCAAACATATGACACTTGGCCTCATCTGAGTGCATATAGTAAGACATCAGATGGTCATACCGATCCGAGTGATCATACGGATCCCCTAACCCGTCATACGTGTCCATAGGGGACATCTTTTTCTTTGGATCGGATGTGACTTGATTGATCTCTGGTAAGAAGGGCGATCCCGGACATCCCGAAAAGGTCCCTGTCGGACTCTTAGCTGCTAGCAGTTTCTCAAGTTCCGCGACTCTTCAGGCGAGGGGATCGGCCTCCCCTTTACGAGGGGACGAATGATTTATGTCCCTCTCATATTCGGGGGACGCGATCCTCCTCTTTTGATCTGACCTTCCCGGATGTCCGGATCTTCTGTCATCTGATCGACTCCGTCCTTCTCGAGAACGACTCCGTGGTCGGCTCCTTTCATTTCTAGCCTCATCTCGTCGAGGTGATCGGGACTGGCTAGGGCGTCTGCACCTCTTCGAGCAGGCCTCCTGCTCTCCGGTCATTCTAGCCATCTGGGCTTTGAGTTCTTCCTGTTGCATCCGCAGTGCCAACATGGCATCCTTGTTCTGCTCTATCTTTCTTTTCAGGATGACCTCCCGTTGATCTCGGCTGCCGTCTCCTCTTTCTTGTCTTATGAGGGCCCGAGAGTGATTCTCATCAGCCTGACTCGCTTGAAGGGGTGTGTGTTGACTGTCATGGAAGAGCTTATGTCGGAGGGAAGGGGCTGGTATCCCTTTAACCTCCGGAATTTTAGACCCCAGTCGATCCTTCACCGATCCCCTCACCTGCGTGATCTGGTGCAACTGCTGGGTCTTTGGCTTTCCCTGGGTAGAGGCATTGTTTCCCTTGCTCGCCATATCCTACTGCCGAAAAAGTTGGTGGTGATTGTAAGAAAGCACTAAAAGGCCCTCCTTCTAGCGCCAATGTTAACGCCAAGTTTCGTCTACGCGTCCAATCACAGAATTCATGCGCTGAAACCTGCAAAATAATAGATCACACAGAAACTTGACAGCCGTGCCGCAGGGGGATAGCTCCGGTGTGAGAATAAGTACAGGCCATTTGCAAGGTTTAACAATGGAGGTAATGTATTTAGTGCTCAAAGTAGGTATTACCTGTTAATTGTAACCTTAGCCTTGTATTTATAGAGCTCCCACCACCTTAGTATCCTTCTCCGGGTTGGAATAGGGCTCCCAAATATAGTAGTTACCTATATTCGGGTCCAATACAATCTCCTTGAAAGGTGCAAGTAGAAGCCCTTTCCAACACTACCTTTGGAGCTGCCTTGTTAATATACGATTAGGGTTAGAACCCTTAACCACGTAATCCCCTTATCACTCCTAACTCTGCATGTGGGCTGCTCAATTACCCAGGCCCAACCCCACATACAGCATAAGACACCAATTCTGGGCCTCGGGCCAAAGGTCCCGAGGACTTGACCTCGAACTCCCCTATCTCCATCTGATCCTGGCCTAAAGGGCTAGGGTCCCGAACCCGACCTCCTATATACCTTCGATCATATAGGCCCGAGCTCTTTGGCTCCAGCCCAGGTCTTCAGCCCACACGGGGGTCGGTCAAACACTCCCGAACATATAGGAAGTCCAATTTAAGCTTAAGAAGGTATAAATTTGTATCAATGTTCTTGAGATGGGTATGTTTGATTCTTGGAATTTCTTGAATTTCTACATTAATGAATATGAATTAACATGTTATAAGGTGTTTAGGAAGTTTACTTGCATGTATGAGTACTTTAATAATGGTTTGGAATATGCTTGAATCATTGGGAATTAAGTTGGTAGTTACTCTATAAAACAGAGTAACCTTATTACTTCTTAACTTGACCTGGCGCAGCTGCGCCCTGTTTATACTAGGGTACAACGCAGCTGCGCCATACCTCAGAACCAGTTGCTGAGTTCTGTTATGCTGAGCGGTTGCTAGTTTGGTTTTAGGACTGTTATACACCTGCAAAAGAGGTATGGCTTGTGCTATAAAGTTTCCTTATGTGATGTGAAGTGTCCAACATGATTTGGTAGAAGACCTTTAACAAAGACTTTAAGTCTTGAAAACAAACTTTGTGAAACTTATGTTTTACAAGTTCTGAACTTAGTGGTCGATATATATGGTTGATTTTAGATGTAAATGAGCATGATATAATGTTATGGTGTCCGTATCCATGACTAAACTGGTTAAGTCTTGTGCTAGAGAAATTTTCAAATATAATAGGCTAATGGACATGAATACTACATGAGGTAGATTCGGAACTTGAGAAGATGTTAACATGACTGATGTAATACATAAATGAGATTGCTTAGGGTACATAGTTCTTTTGTTCATGATCAAACTTGTTAAGCTTTGTGTTAGAGATGTTTTCAAGGAAAAAGCTTAGCCTAGTGAGCTAACATGCATGATTACTATATAGGTTATATTATGACCTTGCGAGCATGTTAACATAACTTGACTACATATGTTTAGAATTTTGAAGTTGTCTTATGTGTGTTGGATTGCATAGTTCAAGCCTAACATGGCTTCAAAAACAAACTTGAACATATTTTAAAATCTAGTTGCATCACATGGACATCTAGATTCTAAACGATTTATAAGTCATGTTATGTCTATAATATCCCTAGATATGATTTATATGTGCTATATTGCATCATTTATGAAAAATGATTTCAAAGGCAACCTCGAGCATGTTTTTGAACTTAAGTTGCATTGTACGAGTATTTAGATTTTTAAAGGCTAGAGAAGCCATGTTATATTTCATTATGTCTTTAAACATAAGTTGTGTATGTTAAACATAATGGAAGCAAACCAAGCATGAGGTTAAAGCATGTTTTAAAGTGTTAAACAATGCTAGCTATGAGTAAAAGATATGAATATGAATGAACATGTGTAGTACAAATTATGTGACCTCTTTATGAGAACATAAGGCTAATTAGTACACCTAGTGATTTCATAACCCTAATTGGTTTTGATTTCATGAAAATCCTAAACTAAAGTCCCTATTATATAAGGTTGAACTTGAAGTGGTCATACAAGTATGTAAAGACCTCTAGCGTGTATGCATGTTAAATATAAGTGTAGATGTGTATTAAAGTATGGACTGAAAACAGGAAGTGCAAAGCTCAGTCTTGGACTGGCCAGGGGACAGCGCAACTGCGTCGTCCCTAAGCCTGGACAGGGCGCAGATGCGCCGTGCTGCAATCTTGAATGACTTTTGTTTTTGAACTGAAGTTCGAGGCATGCTTATATGGTTACTTTAACTTGTAATATACGACCAATATTCTATGAAATGTGTTAAGAAGCATGCTATGTGATAGAGATGAATGTTAACTACGATTTTCAAAAGATAAGTCCAAAGGGATGTTTTCAAGATATAAAGCAACGATTGAAAAATACGTTGTTTGACCTTGTGGTATCATAACAATATGAATTGTGCTATGAATATATAGTATAGGTGATGTTGTATGAAGTTACGACTAAGTTAGACGTTTATGCATACGTTTAAACTTACCTATACGAGTTTTAAAAATGTTAATCACGTAGCGAGTCAAGTGTGTGATAGATATATACGGATGTTGATGTCTTGTCTGAATGGTTAAGGCATACCTATAAGGACCTAGCTATTCCGAGAATGTGTTGAGAAAGTGAAGTGCAGGTTTTGCAAACCTAGTTAGGAAACAATGTAACATTGTTCTTATATTAAAAGTGCATGAAATATATTACTAATGGATGTGAATCCATGATTATATAACTGTGTAGGGATACACGAAGTGCAATTAGCGATACGCAGTTAAGTTGTAGTTCATAAACTACGAATTAGGCAAGTCTTTTAGTTCCTATTTGATATATGAATTCTATAACTGTTAGTGAGTTATATTATGTTATGCAAGGTTGATATATATGAAATGCATATGAGATATGTATGAAATGTGAAAGTTGATCTTTGATGATATGTTGTGATATAAATCTCTATGTCTATTATGTGAGAAGTGACATGCGTAGTAAAAATTAATGGATTATAAATGTATGTGTTGCGTATGTTATGCACTGCATGAAAACTGTTAGAATTATTGGGCTGTTGAGCTCACCCTTGCAAATAACCACTTTTGCAGGTTAAGAATACACAGTAAAAGTTACGTGCTACTTGATTGATAAAGATCAATAGAATCAAAGGAGATTGATTCATTTGTTTAAATAGATGCTCTTCAACCATGTTTAGGCTCTAGTAGATATATTTGATAGTAATTTACAATGTGTAAAATATGTTAGCTTGTAAAGTTGTACTAGGCAGTACATAGAGATATTCGAATCGGGATGTAAAAAGTTATACAGTAATTCGAATAGACTGAATCATAAAATAAATTGATTCAGGAATTTGTAATTGATTCAAGCTAAGATCAATAAAAGATCATTTTTCAAAAGAGATTGAAAAAGTTTATATTATTCCACATATTTATATAACATCGAATGTGATGTAAAACAGGAATAGGAAATGAACAAGTTGTGAAACTTATAAAAATTTGGGGTCATTGTGCAAATCCTGGTAAAGGAAATAATGTGTATTCTAAATTGTAAAATAGTAGAGTTATATTCATTAAGTTATGAATGAAAAATATAAATAGTTGACGATAGTAGTATCGTGGCGGACCGAATTCGTGGTTCGAAGCGACCCGGATTTGGGAGCGTCACAGGCAGTCTTTAGCGACAATTAATTTCTGAAATTAATTATTTTATTAAATAAATAGAGAAAATTAGTTTAAAATTATTAAAAATACAAATCAAATTACTAAAAATTATTTTAAAATCTAAAAATTAGTTTTTAATAATTTTTAATGTATTTCATAAATATTGAATATTTTTAGAATATTAAAGGTATTTAATTTATTTAATTATAATATTAAATAAATTATTTAAAAATAATTTTAATACTTGAAAAATTATTTAAAATTATATTATATTGTAAGAAAATATTTTAAGTTATTTTTAATGACTTTTAATATTTTGTGATGAAATTTCATTAATAAATTAATATTAATGACAATTAAGTTATTTAATAAATGTATTAAATAAATTATAAAAAATAGAATTAATGATTTAAAAATCATATAAAAATAATTTAAAGGTTACAAAAATGATTAAGTTATAAAATATGACTTTCAATATTTAAAGGTAAATTTCATTAATCATTAAATATTAAATAATATTTGATTTACTTAATAATTATATTAAATAAATAGTTTTAAAATGGTTTTATTAATTTAAAAATCATTTAAAAGGATATAAATGAATTAAAAATATTTGAAGTTATAATTAATAATTTTTAATATTTTGATAAATAGTACATTAATATTTAAATATTAATGGTAATTATTTAAAAATAATTTTAAATGTTTTAAAAATTATTTAAGGGTAATATTAATACTTTAAAAGTATTTTAAGTTATTAAAAATAACTTTAATATTTTGGCAATGGTTTCATTAATAGTTTAATATTAACTAAATATTAATGATAATAGAATTATTTAATATTTAAATCATTTAAAAATGATTCCGGTGTTTGAAAAATCATGATAAATTATAATAATTAATTAAAAATTATTATAAGTCAATTAGAACTATTATGACTGATATTTTCAGTTATTGAACTACAGGTTTCTTAATGTTTGTTTGTGTTTCAATGACTGTTGAATATGTGTGACAATGTGATTAGGTTATGTGCTAACTGCAATAAGTAGTATTATGTGTTATGATATGTTATTCTAATCAGTAAAATGATCTTATTACTGATAGGTCGCTATATAAAAGATAAAACTAAGTTGTGTATTGTAAGAAGCAGACCAGGCAAGTATCCTACCTTTGTATTTTCTTTATGCAATGGACATGAGTAAGAAAGTTTCAGAATTATATTTTTATTATACCAGATTATTAACCCCATTGTTATATATATTATATCCGATCATTGTTTATCAACATGATATTATATTATAATTCAAATTTTTATTATGTTCGTTAATTTCTAAATATGATTATACAAGTGTCCTCACTTGGATAATCATTGTATTTAATCACATGTTGATATATATATATATATATATATATATATATATATATATATATATATATATATATATATATATATATATATATATATATGATCCCTCGTATGTATACATTAATGAAAAGCCGTCTAAGCTATTAGATCAGCTAGACACAGATTTAGAAATATCGTTGAATATGATAAAACCCTTTTGTATCCAATCAAATTGTTTTGATTCGAATTCCTGGCTAAGTATGAACATCCCGAATATGAGAAAACTTTTATGCGCCCAAGGCGGACAGAGTGAACAATAATATCATTCTTGTATATAGTATTGATCAATACAGGACCCACGGGATGTACACCCTTGCGCTCGTAAGTTATGACAGTTTGCAGATGAAGTTCTGTTTAACCTTTTCGAAAATAGAAAACAATATTCATAGTATGTCACCTTAACCCTATTTATAGTCAATACGTAGTTTCCAAAAATGTGATATAGAGTTGTTATGTTATTATTATCGGTTCAGTTTACTTCACAACTATTGATTTGTTGTAGAAGTGATGTACAAAGAAAACATTTAATTCTTTCAGCTAATTATATTTATAATTGTTATCACTTGTTGGGCACCCAAATGCTCATTTTTGCTTTAAGTTTAAATATTTTCAGCTAGGCATGATCAACCCGAAGGTTCAGTCAAGAACAAGTGAAAAGGAAAGCAAATAGAATATGTTTATTGGTATCTTTTGTAATAGTTAGAATGTATTAAGGCAATGATATGTATTATCTATCATGTAAAGAATTATAGTAAAGGTTGCGTACTTGAGATTAGACTCTGATATATGTAAATTAAGCTTGATATTTATATTATTATTATTATTATTAGTATTATTCCGCTCATAGAAATGGTATCGTAAAGCACTGAGTTCGGGTTTCAAGTACCTAAATTTGGGGACGTTACATTATGGTATCAGAGTTTTAGGGTTAGAAACCTTAGGTGGGGTTAGACCTTAGGCTATAACCTTAGAACAGAGAGAAATGTTGAAAATATAAATAACTCATATAGAGTTTAAAAGGAGATGAATTGAATAAATTCATCGTCAAACAAAATAAAAGATAACTTATATAAAACTATTATTTGCTAAGTATATATATTATATGCTAATCAAGATATTTTGTCTGTAGATGTCAGATAGAAAGAATTAGGATACCCTCAGATCGTAAAGAAGGAGTCAACCTCCATAACCGAGTCAATATCAAAGCTAATAGCTGAAATAGAGGCTCACATTGAAAGCAACCCTGTTAAAGTGGATATTGTGAAAATTATAGTACCGGACCTAGAAACGATAGTATAATTGATAGGTAGAGTATAGTTAAAGAATATATGGTCAAGCTCGAGTTCTTAAACTCATATGTTTGTGGTGAGTTCTTAAACTCATAATGTGTGGTAAGTTTGATGAACTTGGTATAGTTAGTTGTGATTGGATTATTGAGGATAATGGGAATATATAGAATACTGAGCAATTGATCCTTAGTGAAAGCATAAGAAATAAGTAGTATTAGTCAAGTATGTATGATTCTATGATGTGTATATGATAGGTATGTCCGTGTAATGTAATATTCTTGACTTTTGTAAAAGTTGTGGCAGAGATTCCCAACTTTTGAGTCATAAATGGATAGCGGATGTTTAAAGCAGTATGTACTATGGTATGAAAAGTGCTATGAATATGGATCTATGTTGGATTAATGAAATAAGTCGGTATAAAGATAGTAATTATTTATCTGAACAACTGTTAATATAGTAAACTAATTTTTCAAAATTTAATATTTTGAGTACATGATTATTTGAATAGAAAATTTTGCGTTATATGCTAAACGTATACGATAAGGCTTAGAATGTAAGTTAATAAGGAATAATTTATGATAATGCCGCCAAGACGAAGACGAAACCAACAGACAGAAGAACCTGTCAACAAAGCTGAAGGACAACCAGACCCGATACAGAATTTTACTATTATGGTCGCTCAAGATATGCAGAACGAAATACCAACCGCGAAAAATCAGCTAGATAATCGATTAGCGAACTTCAAAGACTTCAAGGCGGTCGTACTACCAGGATTTAGAGGATCAACTGACCATGTAGAAGCGTTTGTGATAGCTAGGGTAACGGAGGGGCAAAAGACCGCTTTTGCCACCTATACGATGAAAGGAGATAATTTCAATAATACTGGAAATAGGTCGGGAGTGTGTTTAAAAGGAAAGTTTGTGTGCTATAACTGTGGGCATGAGGGATATATCTCTCCTAACTGCCCCAATCCAAGAGTGTACAGTGGGTGTTTTATTTGTGAATCAATGGGGCATAAGGTGAAAGACAGTCCAAGAAGTAGAAGGGAAGCAAGAAATTCGAATACGGGGAAAGGCAGGAGGACATTGGCGACAACAAGACCAACTTTAACAAACAAACCAACATAATCAGCCACAAGAGTCTTCATCATGACTATTTAGGATTCGGCAGCAGCCGATGATGCAACTCCAGGTATTATTCGAACAAATTTTATCTTTTTATATATTAATTTCTTATATATAATAAATTATTTTATAAAGAAATTTTGAAGGAGGAATTTGAGTTCTCTTAGAAATCAAATTTCTAGGCAAGCATTATGCTGAATAGTTAAAGATCGATTCGATCAATTATGATCGAGATCTACTTACAATGATTGTGTATGCTATGTACCCCTGTAGGTATAGGGTTTAAAACGGTGATTTCGGGGACGGAATCTTTATAAGGGAGGGTGAATGTAATAACCCGATATTTTCTATATAATTCAATCAGAAATTTTGCATATAATTTTTTTTAATTTATTATTAAAATAAACGTGGGAAATATGTGCCAGGTAATGTGTATGCATTTATGTGATAAATGTAAAATTTATTTATTACATGAATAATTTTAAATAATTTTATTTTAGAATTATTGATAATTATAAATTATATTCTTATAATAATTAATTTTATAGTAGAAATGTGTTTATTAATTATTTTATATGAAAATATGTTTATTTATTATTTAAATAATATATGAAATGATTATAGAATTATTATAATAATTATTTTATTTTATAATATGAAGTTATGTTAGATTAATTAAGTTAATTAATTTAACTTATTTAATAATGTTATTTATGAAAGACAAATCAGTTATGGAATCCAAACCCTAATTCTAGATTTGGAATAAGGAAAGAGAATAATAATATTATATTAAGTATATTTCATTGCTATAAATATGTATGTTATTTGTGTAAGGTTAATCTGGAGTGCAGTTTTATTATAACCTGGCAAAATACTTCTATTACTGATAAACCCTAGTTTTGAAGTCAAATGAGACTTTAAAATTTGTTTAGTAATTGTGTTATGTGATTCATGATATTTATAATAAATATTAATGCTAATCAGGAAAATCCTAAATATAGAAAACCCTAATCGTAAATTAAAACCCTAATTTCTAAAAATTATAAACCTTAAATAATAATTAGCTAATTGCTAAATGGAAACCCTAATTTGAAACTCAATTATGAGTTCAAGACTATTATATAACTGCGTTATATAATTTATGTGTGTACTATTTAATTTTATGATTAATTAGGTAAACCCTAATTAATATTTAGAAATATTAATTTCTAGAAATCCTAATATTTAAATTATAAATCCTAAATTATAAATTGTGAACCCTAATTGCTATTTTAGTAAACTAAATGTTAATTAGTGAACCTTAAACCTAATTTTTGTGTTTTATATTATTAAAAACCTAAACTATTTTAGAAAAATCTAATTTGTAATTTTTAGAAACTAAATTTTCTATTTTGGTCTAACTAATTTTTTTTAAATTTTTATGCTAAACCTTAGGGTTAAACCCTAAGGGTTTGCCATGTTACAACTTTGCCATTAAAATTATAAGTTATGGACCAAAATGCCCTTATGCATACTATTTAATAGTTGCTTGCAAATCTTGTCATAATCTTGAGTTGGTGACCAACTCTTACTAACCCCATGCGACCAAAATCTCAGCAATATCAGCACATTAGATCAGCCTTATACATTTTACCATCATATATATAGATTGAGAAAGAGAGAAAAAGTTCATGTTATTTCCCATTTGTTCAACCAATGCTCAATCAACCCTCTCTCTCTCCAAACCCACGAAATTTATTAGCATACCAGTCACAAAATCAAGCCCTACTATCACCATAACAGATCTAGAAGCCAAGAATCAATGCTTTTTCATAGAAGGTATAAAGCTAACCCTAGAAATTTGATCATGTATGCTATGTTAGAAGTTATGATTTGGTGTTGTAATGTGTTGTTTATAGTGTTATTAAGTGGTTTGGGTTGATAGATGTTAGATCCATAACATCTATAAGCTCAGATCTAGTGTTTTTGTAAATCTAGAAATTTTTATTTTTACGTCTGGCAGTCAAATGTCAGTCCTCACAGATATGTGATGATTATGTGTTTTTGTGTTTTAAAGGTTGATACTTGTAGTATGTTATGTGGTCTATGATTTAGAACTTGAATCAAGACCATAGCATGTGTAGATTGAAAGTTATTAAGGGTTAAAGGTCATTGACCGACCATGACCGAACAAATTCTTGGCAACCCAAAAACTTGTTTTCAGCGTCTGATAATGTTTTGGAATCTGATAATGTTTTGGAATGCATAGATCTATCAGTTGTTAAGTGTTATAATGATGTGTTTGTGTCCAGTTTATAGCCTGGTATATGTACTTTATATTTATGTCTTTAGATCCTTTAAACAAGCAACTGATCGAACATAGCGAATGGTCAAACCCGGCCATTCGGTCACGACTACAGTTTCTGGAAAACCCAAAAATTGTATGTACAATTTTTCTGACAGCCTTTGACCGAGCTATATCTGACGAATGTATTGTTTCTGAACTGATCTGTTGATTTATATATGTTCCTTGCCATTTGTACTACATGTCAGAATCATTAGATCAACCATTTAATGACCATAACCTTAAGCAAATCGAGCTAGAAAATGGCACCATGAGACTGCCTAGGTTTCTAGGTTACCCAGAAAACCCAAGAATATTCTGACAGAGGCTTTGGACGCTCAAATCTATTTGTTGTGTTGTTGTATGGCCTAGTTTGTTGGTTTTAATTATAGTGTTGCATAACCACTACAAGAACAATGTTTTATCTCGCATAGAAACCTCATAGATTAAAAGTTATCCCTGGTCAAAGTAGTACCCTTGTTCTTTGACAATGATGTTCTAAGTTTGATGAAGAACACCTATAGCGACGGTTATGCCGTTATAGGCAGTCTTTAGCGACAATTAATTTATGAAATTAATTATTTTATTAAATAAATAGAGAAAAATAGTTTTAAATTATTAAAAATACAAATTAAACTACTAAAAATTATTTTAAAATCTTAAAATTAGTTTTTAATAATTTTTAATATATTTCATAAATATTTAATATTTTTGGAATATTAAAGGTATTTAATTTATTTAATTATAATATTAAATAAATTATTTAAAAATGATTTTAATACCTAAAAAATCATTTAAAATTATATTATGTTGTAAGAAAATATTTGAAGTTATTTTTAATGACTTTTAATATTTTGTGATGAAATTTCATTAATAAATTAATATTAATGATAATTAAGTTATTTAATAAATGTATTAAATAAATTATGAAAAATAGAATTAATGATTTAAATATCATATAAAAATTATTTAAAGGTTATAAAAATATTTAAGTTATAAAATATGACTTTCAATATTTAAAGGTAAATTTCATTAATCATTAAATATTAAATGGTATTTGATTTATTTAATAATTATATTAAATTTATAGTTTTAAAATGGTTTTATTAATTTAAAAATCATTTAAAAAGGATATAAATGAATTAAAAATATTTTAAGTTATAATAAATTACTTTTAATATTTTGATAAATAGTACATTAATATTTAAGTATTAATGGTAATTATTTATTTTAAATATTTTAAAAATCATTTAAGGGTAATATTAATACTTTAAAAGTATTTTAAGTTATTGTAAATAACTTTAATACGTAGTTTCCAAAAATGTGATATAGAGTTGTTATGTTATTATTATCGATTCAGTTTACTTCACAACTATTGATTTGTTGTAGAAGTGATGTACAAAGAAAATATTTAATTCTTTCAGGTAATTATATTTATAATTGTTATTACTTGCTGGGCACCTAAATGCTCATTCTTGCTTTAAATTTAAATATTTTCAGCTAGGCATGATCAACCTGAAGGTTCAGTCAAGAACAAGTGAAAAAGAAAGCAAACAAAATATGTTTATTGGTATCTTTTGTAATAGTTAGAATGTATTAAGGCAATAATATGTATTATCTATCATGTAAAGAATTATAGTAAAGGTTGCGTACTTGGAATTAGACTCTGATATATGTAAATTAAGCTTGATATTTATATTATTGTTATTATTATTAGTATTATTCTGCTCATAAAAATGGTATCGTAAAGCACTGAGTTCGAATTTCAAGTACCTGAATTTGGGGGCGTTACAATATAAATCAACAATTAATTATTCACAAATAATATTACAGAAGTACAATATTGACAACCAGGTCGTTCCCAGAAAAGAGGAGGCTTTTCGATAATGATTTCTCCTAACTGGCATGCAATTCGGTGACCAAACCCCTTTCCTAGGCAAAACTTCCTTAGACATTGCCAATAATGTTATCTAATAATATTATTCAAATAATATAAATTATTGATCTGATAATGGAAAATAATGTGCAATGACAATTATTGAATTAATAATAATATAAAATATCAATGTATCAATTATTGAATCAATAAAATAAAATATTGAACAATAATTACTGTAACAATTATTGAGTAGTGACTTTTTACGTAAGAATCAATAATCCAAAAATACTGTGCAATACCGTGTGCTATTGTGCAATCACGCGTATTACTGTACTTTACCCACAGGGTATTCCAACAGTTTTAACGGTAACTACGCTGTTATTTTTAAAAAAACTCATACTTGTCGTTTTTCTTCATCCAACAGTTTTTTCGTTATGGGGCCCACAAATAGTTGCGCCGTTGTACGAATATTCCTCGACAGCAAGAATATTCCACGACCAAATGAATATTCCCCGATAACAATGAGTATTTTATAACCACTTACATATTTAAAATATTTGCGCATTTTACCCATAGCTAACCACATTAATGAAATCAATCCCTTACTATTTCAAAATAATAAATAGAGAAAATTCAATTTTATTTATAAAAATTTGGGGTCTTACAACCTCCCCTCCTTATGAAATTTCGTCCTCGAAATTGACGTACGTACCTGGTGTTTCGAAAAGGTGAGGATACCTCGCTTTCATTTTCGATTCCAACTCCCAGGTCATTTTCTCAATAACATAGTTCCTCCACAAAACTTTAACTTGTGGTATAACCTTTGTGCGTAGGACATGCTCCTTCCTATCCAAGATATGTGAAAAATATTATGAACGAGATACATGATTGGAGGTAATGTGAGTCTATAGGCCACATTTTCTACTCGGTCAAGAATCTCAAATGGACCAACAAATCTTGGATTGAGCTTTCCTCTCTTCCCGAATCTTATAACTCCCTTCCATAGAGCAGCACGTAGCTATACATGATCCCTAATATTAAATTACACGTCCTTTCGATGAAGATTCACATAACTCTTTTATCGATCTTGTGTCACGTTGTCGGATCATTTGGATCTTCTCTGTAGTCACACGTACCAACTCTGGTTCCAACAATGTTGCTTCACCCACCACATCCCAACATACTGGAGAGCGACACTTTTGTCCATTCAATGCTTCGAATGGAGCCACACCTATACTTGCCTGATAACTGTTGTTGTAGAAGAATTCCACCAATGGTAAGTACTTATCCCAACTCCTTTTGAAGTCTAGAATACAAAGTCTCAATAGATCTTCAAGAGTTTGAATAGTCCTTTCTGATTGCCCGTCCGTTTGAGGATGGTATGCTGAACTAAATCATAAATCCGTGCCCATAGCTTTTTGCAAGCTAACCCAAAATCGTGAAGTGAATCTTGGGTCTCGATCAGAAACTATGGATACTGGCATATCATGAAATCTCATAATCTCATTCATGTACATACGAGCAAGATGTTCAAGTGAATAAGTTTCTCGTATAGGCAAGAAATGAGCAGACTTGGTTAATCTATCGACAATGACCCAAATTACATCTATGCCTTAAGAAACCTTGGGAAGACCAGTAACGAAATCCATGTTAATGTGCTCCCACTTCCATTCTGGAATCTCAAGTGGTTGCAATGGACCTTTTGGTACTTGATGTTCTGCCTTGACATGTTGACAAGTTAAACATCTTGAGATAAACTCTACGATCTTTCTCTTTATATTGCTCCACCAAAATGTATGTCGAAGATCATGATAAATTTTGGTACTTCCAAGATGGATTGCAAACGGTGTGTTGTGTGCCTCTATCATAATTTTGTACTTCAAATTAGAGTCGTTAGGAACACAAAGTCTGGAGTTGACTCGAAGTATTCATTCTTCATCGATTCTTACTTCTGGAATAACACATTCTTGTACTTTCTTCTTCGTACGCATCAGCTCTGTGTCTGTGGCTTGAGCAGCTTTAACTTTATCGATTAAAGTCGGTTTTACTCGTATATTGGATATCATCATGTGGGTACTTGGAGCCTTTAACTCTATCTCCATCCTTTATAAGTCGTACAAAATGGGTCTCTATGTTAACAACATCACACTCGTACCCGAATACGATCTTCTACTTAATGCGTCAACTACCACGTTTGTTTTTCTAGGATAACATTGAATGGTATGATCGTAATCTTTCCACAGCTCGAGCCAATGTCGTTGTCGCATGTTGAGTTCCTTTTGGGTGAAAAAATATTTGAGGCTTTTATGATCAGTATAGATCTCCACTTTCTCCCCATACAGGTAATGCCTCCAGATCTTTATCACGAAAACGACTGCTGCCAACTCTAGATCATGAGTAGGATAATTCCTCTCAAATTCTTTGAGTTGTCTTGAGGCATAGGCTATGGCTTTCCCATGTTACATGAGAACACATCCAAAACCTTTGCCTGAAGCATTATTGTAAATGACAAATCCCTCTGAACCTGATGGTATTGTCAGAACAGGTGCCAAAATGAGTCTCCTCTTAAGTTCTTGTACGCTCTTCTCACATTCCTCGCTCCCTTCGAATTTTGTATTTTTTCGAGTCAGCTGAGTTAATGGATTAGCGATTCGAGAAAATCCTTCCACAAATCTCCAATAATAACCAGCTAAGCCCAGAAAGCTACGTACTTCAGTTACTGACTTAGGTTGCTCCCAACTTTGTATTGCTTCAATCTTTAGCGGGTCAACTGATATTCCATACTTTGATACTGTTAGGTTTATAATATTCATGAACACAATTAAATTGCACAAAATAAGCGAAAACGTGAAAAATCAGAGTTTAAAATTTTTACAAACCATATACACGGATCATCCTTTATGCACAATTATTAATTAAACGAAAAAAATAAAAATGAGAATCATACCCTTAAAGATCCGAGCTTCCTCGGGTACAAGTTAACCTCCAAATCTTTTTCGTGTTCAATTTGAATCCACCTGGTTGGGTTCCTTCCGTTGATCAACGTTAGCCACCCAAGTGTTTGGCCTCTAGAGGTGATCCACCAAGGAAAAAAAAATCAAGAAGATGGGTATTTGGCAAAACTCTAGTTTTTCTATCTCTGATAAAAAAGGGTGTACTCTCTCAACTATTGGAATTACGTATTCACATGTTTTGAAAGTGTCAACCAACCTCACCCATAATAATACTCCTCTTATTTATAGATGTGGGCAACCCTCATTAACAATTAAGGAATTGAGTTTTATTTTAATTAATTAAACTCTTTTAATAATTATGCTCCCAATTTTATTAGGAACAATTAATTAAACTCTTTTAATTAATTAGTCTCCTAGTCTTATTAGAATATATGAGAGTACTTTTATTAATTAATTCTCAAACTCCTTTAGGAATTCAATAATAATAATAATAATAATAATAATAATAATAATAATAATAATAATAATAAGACTCCTCTTATTAATTTATATTTAATATTTTTAAAATATTAAATAATAAATATTAAGCTATTTAATTTATTCTATCACCATAGATTAAATTAAATATAATTAACTTATTATTACGATTATGTCATTAACTTCTTAAATAATTATTCTTCCTTTTATGGTGTGGCTCTTTAAGTTCTCCATATTAAACCGATTGTGAATAAATTAATTAGAACAATTCTAATCTTATTTAAATAAATAAATTAAATTATTAATTTATTTAAATAAATAATATTTATTCTACAATAGGGATAAGCCTCCCCAGCGATTAACGACTTTCTAGATATTATAGATTTTAACATTAATAAAAAAAGAATATTTGAGTAAATAGTTACCGTACAATTCAATCCTTCCACTATATAATGTCTCAATTAAATATAAGACATGAAATTACTGTCAAGTCCTAATTTATTTAATTATATGTATTTCGACTCTTAAATGCAAAACTCTAAATAATACAAATTAAAAACTCCTTTCTAATTTCATTCTGCCTTGGCCAAGGATTACTAGGTTGTCATTTATCGAAAAATATAGGACATTTGTCTTCTTTTACTAGAAGCGGTAGATTCTTTATTGATCATACATTATCTCCATATACAACTTATTATACCCAAGCATACCCTTTGATATACCTTAAAGGTCTTAAGGAATAAGTCAAAGTATAACTCATCATACACAAGATACTATGATGATCTCAAGTCCAAGGATCACTTGTACTAGTATCACTACAGGAATTCCTATTAACAGGCAAGTAAAACTCCATTAGGTATTCCTTAGCGAGCCACGTTCAGTGTACTTATTCTCTAATAAGCACCTACATACTTGCTTTAGTGTCTCCACACAAATGATCACGAGATCAATCATCCTCATCCAATGAGCAAGCAACGTATGTACCAATCTATCTGGATTCACTAATCCCCTATTTAGTAATCCAACGATTAGGAACTATTTTAGTTTTAAGCTTTCTAATAATTTAGATCTCATTAGAATGATCATCATCATTATTCAAAAAGTATTGCTTAAAACTATGGGTTTATCACATATTATAAAGCAACATCAAGTAGATAATTAAAAGTCTTTAATAAATTAATACTTTTTATTAATAAATGAAAAAGATTGTTACAAAGTATATGTTTTATCATCAAATATGATTGGCTTGTGTGCGTACTACTTTCAATCTCCCACTTGCACTAAAGCCAATCACCATGGTATCTCATACCCTTCTTCTCTAAGTGACGATTATCCTGCTGTTGGATAAGCTTTAGTTAATGGATATGTAATGTTGTTTTTGAGAATTCACTATCTCTATAGTGATTTTTTATCTTTCAATGGTTCCTTTAATTAAATGAAAGTGTCGCAACACATGTTTAGATCCAAGATGAGACTTAGGAACTATTCCTAGTTCTTTAATGAACTTTTCATCCAAACAATCAACTTGCAGCTTCATTTATAACTATATACTTTGTCTTTATCACTAAAACTAGCAACTCTTTGCTATTTGAAACCTTTCTAATTTACTACACCACTGTTCAAGGTAAAACTTTACCTTAAAGTGAATTTTCTGTCGTCTAGGTCTATCTGAAACACTGGAGTATGTTAAGCCCTCTAGTTTTAATTCAGACCCACCATAAATTTTAATCACATCCTTAGTGTCAGTTAAGTACTTTAAGATGTTTTTCACTGTCTTACAGTGATCTTCTTTAGAATATGACCTAGCATCATCAGGCCTCGTATATTTCAATGTATACCTGATTGTCACCCATGCGATCTCTCTTTTCAAGAGTCTATGGGGACTATTAAGAGAGATACACTCTATGGCTCATCAACATGAGACATTTTTGGAGTTTGCCATGCTAAATTACTTTAGCATCAAATGAATATACGTTCCTTGGATTAAGCCGAGCATCCTGTTAAATATATCTATATAGATTTGTATCCCCAATTAAGATTCTCTTTCCAAATCATTCATGAAGGAATGTTTAGATAACTTTATCTTTACTGATTGTAGCATTAGTATCATTCCTTATCCGTAATATATGAACATATAATACTTGAAATGTCACGACGCTTTCACTGACCCTTTTGTACACACTAGGTTCATTCTTGTTTTTGATAAAATCAAACTCTTTTGATTGTCTCATCAAAAAGAATGTTCCATATTTGAGAAGCTTGCTTCAATCCATTTCTCTGAGTGTCTACTACTCTTTCCTCATCGTATGTAATTGGATCATCATCTTCTATGATATGTACCTCATCATCATCATCCATGATGAATCCATACCTCCTAGGTATCTTCGATACTATTCCAAATTTACGATTCGATTGTGATACAATAGTTCTATCTACAGGTTCCTCTTATTTAACTTATAGTATTTTGTGGTTCTTGAACTCTTCAAGATCTATTATCCTCCCACTAGCCCCTTCAATGATAAACACCTTTATCTTAGAAGGTTGCGTGTTTCGCAATAAACACCTTTTGCTAATTAGGATTATAGAAAATATACCCTAAACTTACTTTAGGATGTCCCACAAAAATGTACATGTCAAATCTTGTCCCAAGCTTATCCTTTGAAACCTTTTTCACATAAGTTGGACAACCTCTTATCTTAACATACTTAAGATTAGGAATCCTCCCTGTCCATAACTTTTACGGAGTCTTGGGGATGGATTTTGAGGTTACCTTTTTGTAGATATGTAGCCATTTCTAGGACATGACTCTAGAGGGATACTGGAATGTCAATAAATAATTATGGACTGTACCATGTCCAACAAGGTACAATTTTTTCTTTCAGATACATCAATCAATTATTACGTATCAGGATCCGTCCATTATGAGAAAACCATTTTAAATGATCTAGAAACTTATTGCACAAGTATTTATTCCTTGATCTAATCAAAGAATCTTAATACTTTGTCAGTTTGTTTCACTTCTGAATTCTTTGAACCTTTCAAATAATTCACACTTGTATTTCAGCAAATGCATACATTCAACTCTTTGAATGATCATCTCCTTTTCTTATACTAGTTTGTTCAATTTGCAAAATTATTTTCACGTAAGTCAAGTATACAAAATCTATTAAGTAATATTCCAGTTCTATACAAAACATTATTATTATAAATAGAACAACAACTGCTCTTAAATATAATACCAAAGATTTAATTGTCCAGCAACAAAATAGAAATAATATTTCTAGCGAGAACTAGAATACAATAACAACTTATTGACTTAATAGATTTGCCCGTAGGCAATGCTAAACTATAAATTTCTATGGCTAATGGAGCAACCTTTGCTTCATTTATCAGACATAGGATTACTTATTCTTTGTTTAGCCTTCTACTTCTTCTTGGTCCCTTCATAAATCTATAGTTATGATAACCGAAATCGGTATCCAATACCCAAGTAGAACCTTGACTTAAAGAAAAATTAATTTTAATCATGAATAAAAACTATATTTGTAACCGAAGCTTCACTAAGCTTCTTCTGGTTAGCCTCTACAAGATGCTTCTTGTAGTTTCTTTTCCAGTGTCCTAGCTTATTGTAGTGAAAGCAAACTCATTTGCTATCCGTATCAGTTTTGTTCTTATTATCCTTTGTTTATTGCTTTTCTATTTACCTTCTTAGAATCGTTCTTTTTAGAAGATCCTTTGGCCCCTACTAGTAAGACTTGGTCTTTCTTGGTTGGAAAATGACTCTCAACATTTTTTAACATGTTAAGAAAATCAGCAGCGAGGTTGATATCTAGCTTGTTCATATGAAAAATTCACAACAATTGTGAAAGGAGTCCGGGAGTGAGTGCAAGATCAAATCTGGACTCAACTCTCCATCTATGACAAAACATGTTGTCCTAATTGATCAATTATATTAATAATGTTAAGGACTTTTATCTGTATTGTAGTGTCATCGGTCATTCTAGATCGGAAGAGCTCCTTAGATATCTGATATCTATCAATCTTACTTTTCTCACCATCAACTACTTGATGTGTAGGAATATAGTAGGAGCATCCATAGTTTCTGTAATATCCTAGATTTTTTTTCCATGTAATTAAACAATTTCAAATAAATAAAAACAAACTTATGTGAAATTTTTATGTGACAATTATTTTTAGATGAATTATTTATTTTATTATATGTTATGTGACAAGATGCATATTAATGGTTGTTACAGTTAGACCAATTATTTAAATTGGTTAAGGATGAAATTAATTCTAATTAATTTTGTGGGTTGACTTACAAATATAGGTTGGATTTCGGGGTGGAATTTAGAGACGCGGACTGCGTATTTGAGGCCGAAACGTCGAAATTAGTCATGATAGACTGTAACCACGAAAATGCGTCACGGTTGACTTTTTGGTCAAAGTCAACCGGTTGACTTTTTTTGGAGGAAAAGTCAATTACGAATTTTGAAGTTGAATTTGACAAAACGAACAGTTCCATGACGTCCAGGACGTCGACTTTAGTAGGAATCGATATAAGTATCGAGCACGTTTTTCTACTAGGGTCAAAATGGTCAAAATTGGTAGTTAAATGATATAATTAATTTTTATAATAACATTTTAATAAGGCTCAGCAGCTGAGGGCTTGTGACAACCAAAATGGGACAAGGGGGAAGGAAGTACACGCATATTACAAGATAAATAAGGAGAGAGTATTCCATTTTTCCTCTTTAAACCAAAAGCTCTTTCATTTTCTCTAACCCCCACTTTCTTCCTATTAATTAACCATACTAATGTATTAGATTAATGTTGTATAACTGATGATTGGAGAGGTGAAGGGGCTGAAGAGTTCATTTCTATCAAACATTATATACATATACATATATACTCTCCAATCTTCACTTTGACAAAGTTCCACCAAGTGAGCAAAAAGAGAGTTTGAGGAAGAGAGTTGAAGATTCTGGAGTTTTGGGGACTCTAAAACAAGCAAGCAATAAGGGAGAAATCAGTAGCTAACTCCATTTACAAGAAGGAAATCGCATTCAAGGTATGAACATGAGCTTATATGGTATTCTTAAGAAAATTAGTAAGAAAAAGCATGTATAATCATGAGAAGTGTTTTGTTTTGATTTTGCAATGTCATGTTAGTGGTTGTTTCTGATATGTGGTGGTAGAGAATGAAAATTCTGGTTCATTACATGTTTCTAATTCATATAAAGTCAAGAAAACCATGTATGCATGTTACATGTTTGATAAAATGCCTCTTAGATGCCAACTTGTTCAAAACATGAAAAGTTAGAGAGTTTGATTATTGTAACATGTGTATATGTGCTTTTATAAGTGATATGGATAGTAGGAATCAAATCCATGCATGCTAGAATCAAAATCATCGATGTTCTCAAAGTGGGTTAAACTAGTGTTTCATGAATTTTCAGGACTTTTGGTCACTCGAAATCATGTCTTAGATAATTCATTTGTTATATGTAATAATTTTGTAAAATAGTATGTAACATGAAGTATAATCAGTCCAATGTTCTTTCGGATCGAAGATATATTGAGTGAGATATGAAAATCGTAAGCAAGCATGTTAGAAACCGAAAAGAAAAAAAAACTGTGTACTGCTGACCCTAAGGATAAAATTCGGGGCTAGCTACACTTTCCAGAAAATTATGGGCTTTTGGGTTATTATAGTACACTGAATAAGCTTTCCATAGACTCTGGAACGGACTAATTCCGACTTCGAAGCAAGGAGTTATGACTTTTCAAAGTAGTTGTGTCAAATCTGTCCAACAACTTCGGGGCAGTCCTCTTGCACAGATTTTCAGGAATTTTGTGCTTGGAATTTGAAGATGGTCCCTGAACGAAAGTTGTAGCCCCAGAAGTTAGCTTCGCATGGGCGCAAGAATTGCTCAAAAATGTTTTAAAACGAATAAGTTATGACTATTTTAGCGAGGTATGGTAAAGCTGAGAAAAAAAAATTAAAAAAAAACTGTTATGTTTGGGCATTTTTTTTTTAAGTTCTGTTTTGGGCTATGTCTAAAATGGGTGGCATATATTTTCCAAATATATTCTCTTTTGATGTTTATAGCATATCCAATAGGAGACCCTTATACTTCAAACAAGATTGTGTATGAATGGTGATTAACGAGACACGTGTGATTAGGTTATGTGAAGGTTAATTGCTAGCGTTAATTGTAGCAGGCTTATCAGACAAGTTTCCTAACCCTCATTTCTATTGGGTATTTATTAAATCCTTACTAATATTATCGCAGTAAGGGTAAGTATTGGACTTGTGATAGTTATTTATTCGTGCAAGTTTCTTCGTTGAAAAGTCATACAAACTTCAATTATCTTGCAAGCTTATCGATGATTATTCAGTTATTATTTTTAACTGCCATATGTTTAAAATTTCATTTTATTATCGAACTGTTCTAAAGTATGTTCCTGGCCTTTGTTTTCGGCTAGTTATTATTCATGAAAAAAGTGATTTAAAACAAATCTTTCGAAGCTATTAAATGTTTACCAATCCAAATTGCTTTGGTGCGGTCTCACATGATTACTAAGATGAACAACCCAAATAAACGGGCAAACAGATGTCGGGCAAATAGTCCCATTTTGCTTATGCAACTTAAAACTTAATACTTGTGCACAATGTAGGGTACAATAGGCTGATCACCTGGCGTACTTGCAGAGACCGTTTACAGTTTATTTGATTGTTAAACCGTCTGATGGTTTTTGATGAAAGAAAATATGTTCAGGGTATTTTACACCCCTTAGTATGATATTGAAAATTCTTAAATTCTTATTCTTGATGTTCCTATTTAACGCTTAATAATCATTTCAACTGTTGAGGTTTAGCTATTCATCTGCTTTTCACTCCTGATGTATGTTTTCAAAATTTCTGTATATACTTGCTGGGCAATTTGTGCTCATTCTTGCTTAAACCTTTCAGTTAAGGCTGATAACGCTGAGGGCTCGGGCAAGGACAAAGGAAAGTCTAAGATGAAAGGATGAAAGTTATTTATGTAATAATTATATTTCCGCATATGATGTAATGTAGCGATAAACGCTAAGTTTAAGTTTCAGTTTATTAAAGGTTGTAAAGACTTGGGACTTTATTTTGAATAAGTATGTAATGGGTAATTTAATATTATTATTATTATTAGAGTTACTTATATAGATGATGGTGTATGTTATATCGTGAGCACCATGTCCTGTAATCGATGTTATATGGATTTGGGGGCGTCACAGTTTCATGCTGACGCTGAAGCACGTTACTCATGGATGCAAGAATGATGCATTCAGCCAGCTGTGCATCATCTTGTTACTTTCAAAAAATAGCAATATCTTCCTCAGAGGCATTGTCTACAACCATTGTAGGGATAGGCGTATTAAGGATATAAGATAGTTTTTCAGCCATGAGAACTATTCTCAATTTTCTTAACCAATCCGTTTAATTCGGTCCGGTTAATTTAGCATCTAATATGTTTCGCAGTGATAGTAATTTAGATATTATAAAATTCTGTAAATGAATTTGTTCTTAACAACATTTTAGCATACATTCTTTTATTAATTACCAAAATAAATTAGGTCTTGTTTTAAATTAGTATCTCCCACTATTTTCATCAAACTATATTACCCTCGCTTATATAGTTCGACAAAATCTAATTAAAGATTTGTTAGTGAGAATAAGGATCCCATTTCAAATGTATATAGTCTTGTGGTGACACAACAAACTATATATAAATAAATAGGTAGACAATTCTTGTCAATTACATCAACTATGCAACTCCTTGTATTTTGCCTCTTAGATTATTTTGATCAAGTGGTGGTACATCCGAATTAAAATTATCCAAGTTAAGTCCAACCTAGCACTCCATATATTCAAAAAAAAAATTATTGTCCTTGTGGTGACACAACAAAATAACATTGTTCAATTTTTTTATAAGCATCAAATGTAATAAAATGAACTTCTCAAAGAATTAAGATAAGCCTTGTGGTGACACAACAAACTTATAAAATTTAATTGATACTCTATTATTTTTATCATGCTAGAAGGCGACGTTTGATATTCCAAATATCTTTGAATGCTTAGGACTTAATATAAAATCTTTAAGGGGTTTGTTATTAATTTGTCTCATCTTGTTTAGCGCGCATGCACATATATATATAAAATACGCGTCATATTAATTAACATGTGAAGCATGTTTGCATAATATATAATATATACATAGTTTAAGCATGCACATATAGAATACTATATTCTACCCGGATTGATTATGGACTTTATTCTAATTTGGTTTACTAGAGCCACCAAGTGAACCAAAAGGTCAAACCTTGGGTGTAAGAATTAATATTTAAATATAACTATTACATTTAAACCTGTGCTCCATTACAAACGGGTCTTCAAGCGCTCCTTGTTCTTTGATCTCTAATTCTTCAAAATAATTCTAACTATTCCTATTACAAAACTATTTAAAATAAATAGAAACCTTGATCAGCAGTCAAGGGGAAGTACATAGGAGGGAGATAGAATTTACATTAAAAAAATTAGATAAGACGAGGTACGCAGAACCCATTTAATAAAACTCATACATTCATGCATCCAACTAAAATAAAATCTAATCACATTGATCAATAGTCCATAATCAATCTCATTTATTATCATACACATCTATATATGTATCAATAAATAACATTCATCTCATGAATAATAAACATTCAATATATATATTGAAATCATTTAATGGGAAAAATTAGTTAGCATAAAATATAATTTTGAATCAAAATAAACTCTTTTATTTTAATCCAAATTTAAATCAAAATAAACCTTTTTTATTTTAATTTATCCTATTTTGAATAAAATAAATTATTTTATTTTAATTAAAATCTTTAATTAAAATAAACTCATTTATTTTAATTAATTATGGAATCCAATTTCAAGTAATAAAAAATCATTTATTAAAGGAAGCACGAATTCTCTTTCCTATTCCCAAATAAACTCCTTTATTTTGAATAATATGAAATCTTATTCCATATCTAAATAAATTCCTTTATTTAAGGAAATACGGATTCTCTTTCATATTCACAAATAAACTCCTTTATTTTGAATAATATGAAATCTTATTTCATTTCTAAATAAACTCCTTTACTTGAGGAAACATGGAATCCAATTTAAACTCCAATTAGTTATCATGGAATCCAATTCCACCTCTAATTAGTTAGCATCAAATCCAATTTTAAAATTAAAATTAAATTATATTTTAAGATTAAAAATAAACTTTTTATTTTAATTATAAAATAATTTAGAATATTATAAATATATATATATATATATATATATATATATATATATATATATATATATATATATATATATATATATATATTATCGAAATCATACACCCACGTGAATCAGAATCATGAATCCCTTGAAATCCTGCAACATGTTGGATAACTGAAGTAGTATGCAAATTATATTTTACTATATATATATATATATATATATATATGTTACCGTTGGTTGGTAGCACATGATCACCATTATCAAAATTCATATATCATATATATATATAATATATAATATATACACGTGAATAATTCAGCCTTCAGAAGCATCCCTTGTTAACAATTATGATATATATATATATATATATATATATATATATATATATATATATATACCGACCACGTTGGATAACAGGATTAGTTTTGAAGAACTAATCAGCCACGAACTCAGCGAATTACCGATTTTCAAAAATAGTTTTAATTTTTTTATAAATAAATTTTATACATTAAATTATGCCCAATTAAATTTATCTACACACATATCAATATTCATATCAAATTAAAATAATTAATAATTTGCACAAAGGTTTGGCTCTGATGCCACTGTTAAGTTTGTAATATTCATGAACACAATCAAATTGCATAAAATAAGCGAAAACGTGAAAAATCAGAGTTTAAAATTTTTACAAACCATATACCCGGATCATCCTTTATGCATAATTATTAATTAAACAAAAAAATAAAGAACGAGAATCATACCCTTGAAGATCCAAGCTTCTTCAGGTACAAGTTCACATTCAAATCCTTTTCGTGTTCAACTTGAATCCACCAGGTTGGGCTCCTTCCTTTGATCAACGTTAGCCACCCAAGTGTTTGGCCTCTAGAGGTGATCCACCAAGGAAAAAGAAAAATTCAAGAAGATGGGTATTTGGCAAAACCCTAATTTTTCTATCTCTCATAGAAAAGGGTGTACTCTCCCAACTATTGGAATTACATATTCACATGTTTTGAAAGTGTCAACCAACTTCACGCATAATATGTGACGCCCCCAAAATAAGCATACATCAACTATTCTGAGTCGCCAAATACATGGTACAGAATACAAATACAATCTTTAATATATAACAAGAGAGATGTGAGTTTTAATACAAATACTGTCTTCTAGACAATATCCACTCTCAGAATAAGTCCTCATTATATTTATTGTCACACTATTTAACAAAATAGTGAGGACTACTAATACTATCATCTGGACCGTCACTCCGTTTCCGACTAGTTCCGACTACGTTCTCACTTCCTCAAGAGAACAATGAAAGAAAGGGTGAGCTCAACTAGCCCAGTAAGAAATATTATGACTAAGATAATGCAGAATAAATTATCATTAGCCTTCAACAGTGTTAAACTGATACAATATAACACACATCAAGTTTAACTGCAGCGGAATAAGCAATCCATTAAAAGAGTCAAGTAGAGAATAAAATCTACTATCTTTTATTATTTAAAAGGTTTTTCATCACTTTTATCGTTGGAACTCAGCTTAATAAATAATCCACATCATCCATGTACTACGGCTAAGGATATTCATTAGTATCACAACCACAAATAATCCATGCACTACGGGCCAAGGATATTCATGTATTCATCAATGGTCATGATCATGCCAACAACTGTCTATCAATGTACTACGGGCCAATTACGACTTTTACCACATAATTTTTAACATTACGGTCATGATTACACCGAATAATCTCTAGTTATAATCATACCAAGTCCATCTATGCACTACATGCCACAGATGACTTTTAACAAAATATAAACATGAGGATGATGACAATGCTATAAGAATTCAATAAAACAAGTTCAAGAATTAATTAATCTAGGAACCAATAACGTCCAAATTATCAACATGTACTGCTTTGTGCAGTAAAATTCAAGAATGCTCAAAAAAATATTTCCATGAAAATATACTAGATGAAGCGCAAATATCAAGGATATTCCACTAATTTTATGGAGTATAAAAGCCAAAACTTTAACCAACTGAGTATATTAAATAAAGGAATAACAAAAGAAATCACCAGGCATGCGATAGACCGCACAGACAGGTTATTCCGATAGAATAATAAATAATGGAACCAGGTCCGGCGTAAAACGCACAAACAGGATATTCTAGCAGAATAATAAATAATGGAACTAGGTCCGGCGTAAACGCACAGACAGGAAATTCCGACAGAATAATAAATAATGGAACCAGGTCCGACATAAACGCACAGACAAGATATTCCGACAGAATAATAAATAACGGAACCAGGTCCGACGTAAAACGCACAGACAGGATATTCCAATAGAATAATAAAGAATGGCATAACAAAAGAATTTCATCAAGTATATGGTAGCCCGCGTATACAGGTTATTTCAACAGAATAATAAAAAATGGAATAACAGAAGTTCTCTTCATGAATACAAAAGAAATAATACCCCTTACCTTAAGAAGAAGAGTACTAGATATAGGAGTGGTGAAGTAGCAGAATACTTTTCTTCTTTCTTTCTATAATTTTTCTCTCTAGAGTTTCAGTGAATTCATAAAAAATAATGAAGGAATGAGCTTCTATTTATAAAAAAATGGACTGCATAGTAACTAATTCATGAACGGTCTAGATTGATTTACTTTTAATCGGACGATCCATATTTAAAGCAAAATCTTTTAAATAAAATATAATATATTCTATTTATAATCTAATAAAACGAATAACTTTATAAAAGTATTCTGTTTTATATAAAAAGATTTTACTATGCAAAATACTATGGAGGCACTATGCGACACTATGCATAATAAAATATAATATATTCTATTTATAGAATAACTTTATAAAAGTATTCTGTTTTATATAAAAAGTTTTTTTTATTACATTAATAATACTAATAAAATAAAACTGAGTGACTTATCACATAAACATCAATAATCAATACCGTGTGCTACTATGCAACCACACGTATTACTGTACTTTTACTACCGAGTAGTTCAACGGTATCAATGGTAAAACTTCCAACCGTTATTTTTATAAAATATTTTTGTCGTTTTTTCAATCCGACAATAATTTCGTTGTGGGGTCCACCAATGATTGTGCCGTCGTACGAATATTCCCTGTTAAAACGAATATTCTCCGACCAATCGAATATTATACAACAACTTGCGTACTTTGCAAAATTTATAAATATTACCCACAACTATAACATTATATCAAATTCATTCCATAATATTTAAAAATGATATTTATAGAAAAATCATCTTTATTAAAAAAATTGGGGTCTTACAACCTCCCATTCTTATGAAATTTCGCCCTCGAAATTAGGGTACGTAATTGATATGTCGAAGAAGTAAGGATACTTTGATTTCATTTCAGATTCTAACTCCCAGGTCATTTCCTCAACATCGTGGTTCCTCCACTAAACTTTGACATGAGGTATAACCTTGGAGCGTAGAACATGATCATTCTTATCCAAGACTTTAACATGAACCTCTTTATACGTTAAATCTTCCGCTATTTCATCCGGTTCTAACTCAATAATGTGGTGTGGGTCTTTCACATATTTACGTAACATAGATATGTGAAAAACGTTATGAACACGAGACATACTTGGCGGTAAAGCAAGTGTATAAGCCACAGTTCCTACTCGATCGAGAATTAAAAATGGGCCAATGAATCGAGGATTGAGCTTTTCTTTCTTTCCAAATCTCGTAACTCCTTTCCATGGAGCAGCACGTAACAACACATGATCTTCAATATCGAATTCCACGTCCTTTCGATGAAGATCAGCATAACTCTTTTGTCGATCTTGTGAGGTTTTTATACGTTGTCAGATCGTTTGAATCTTTTCCGTAGTCATACGTACCAACTCCAGTTCCAACAACGTTGCTTCACCCACCTCATCCCAGTATACTGGAGAACAACACTTTCTTCCATACAACGCTTCGAATGGAGCTATGCCAATACTTGCTTGATAGCTGTTGTCGTAGGAAAACTCCACCAATGATAAAAACTTGTCCCAACTTCCCTTGAAATCAAGGACACAGAGTCTTAATAGATCTTCAACAATTTTAATAGTTCTCTCCGACTGCCCGTCCGTTTGAGGATGATATGCCGAACTAAACCGTAAATCCGTGCCCGTAGCTTTCTGTAAACTAACCCAAAATCGTGAAGTGAATCTTGGGTCTTGATCAGAAACTATGGATACTGGCATACCATGCAATCTTACAATCTCGTTTATGTACATACGAGCTAGATGTTCAAGTGTATAAGTTTCTCGTATAGGTCAAAAATGAGCCAACTCGGTCAATCTATCAACAATGACCCAAATAGCATCTATGCCTTGAGAAACCTTGGGAAGACCGGTAACGAAATCCATGGTAATGTGCTCCCACTTCCATTCTATAATTTCAAGTGGTTGCACTGGACCTTTTGGTACTTGATGCTCCGCCTTGACTCGTTGACACGTTAGACACCTTAAGATAAACAGCGCTATCTCTTTCTTTATATTTCCCCACCAAAATGTATGTCGAAGATCATGATACATTTTGGTACTCCCAGGATGGATTGCAAACGGTGTGTTGTGCGCCTCCATCATGATGTTATACTTTAAATCAGGGTCGTTAGGAACACAAAGTCTGGAGTTGACTCGAAGTATTCTTTTCTCATCGATTTTTGCTTCCGGCATAGCACCTTCTTGCACTTTCTTCCTCATACGCATCAGCTCCAGGTCTGTAGCTTGAGCAGCTTTAACTTTATCAATTAAAGTCAGTTCTACTCGTATATTTTCCATCATCACATGGGCCCCCGGAGTCTTTAACTCTATCTCTATCCTTTGCAAGTCACACAAAATGGGCCTTTGCGTTGAAAATATCACACTCGTACCCGCATATGATCTTCTACTCAATGCGTCAGCTACCACGTTCATTTTTCCAGGATGGTATTGAATGGTATGATCATAATCTTTTAACAGTTCAAGCCAACGTCGTTGTCGCATGTTGAGTTTTTTTTGAGTGAAGAAATATTTGAGGCTTTTATGATCCGTAAAGATCTCCACTTTCTCCCTATACAAGTAATGCCTCCAAATTTTAAGTACAAAAACAACAGCTGCCAACTTTAGATCATGAGTAAGATAATTCCTCTCATATTCTTTGAGTTATCGAGAGGCATAGGCTATGACTTTCTCATGTTGCATAAGAACACATTCTAACCCTTTGCCCGAAGCATCACTGTAGATGACAAATCCCTCCGAGCCAGATGGTATGGTCAGAACAGGTACTGAAATGAGTCTTCTCTTGAGTTCTTGAAAACTATTCTCACATTCCTTGCTCCAACTGAATTTTGTATCTTTTCGAGTCAGCTGAGTTAGTAGAGTAGCGATTCGAGAAAATCCTTCCACGAATCTCCGATAATAACCAGCTAGGCCGAGAAAGCTACGTACTTCGGTCACTGATTTGGGTTGCTCCCAGCTTTGAATAGCTTCAATCTTTGTCGGGTCAACAGATATTCCATGACTTGATACTACGTGCCCAAGGAATGCCACTTCTTCAAGTCAGAACTCGCATTTCTTCAACTTGGCATAAAGTTTGTTTTCATGAAGATTTTGGAGTATCAGCCTCAAGTGTTGCTCATGATCTTCACGGCTTTTGGAATATATGAGGATGTCATCAATAAAGACGACCACAAAGTGATCCAAATATTCCTTGAATACTCAGTTCATCATATCCATGAAGGCAGGAGGAGCATTAGTCAATCCAAAAGACATGACTAAGAATTCATAATGCCCGTACCGAGTTCTGAAGGCAGTATTTGGAATATCTTCAGTTCTAACCTTCAGCTGATGATATCCAGACCGAAGATCGATCTTTTAAAAGAATTGTGCTCCTTGCAACTGGTCAAACATGTCATCAATGCGAGGCAACGGGTACTTATTTTTGATGGTGATCTGGTTCAACTCCAGATAATCAATACAAAGTCGCATACTTTCATCTTTCTTCTTCACGAATAGAACAGGAGCATCCCAAGGAGAAGTACTAGGTCGAATGAAACCGATATCTAACAATTCCTACAATTGGGTCTTTAACTCCTGAAGTTCAATAGGAGCCATCCGATATGGGGCTTTGGAAATGGGTTTTGTACCGGGTTCAAGGTCAATACAAAATTCAATTTCACGCTCTAGGGGTAGGCCAGGAAGTTCTTCAAGGAATACATCAGGAAATTCATTAATAATAGAAATATCATTCAAAACTGACGTATTTTTGTTTAGATCTGTGACATGAGCTAAGAAAGCTTGACATTCATTTTTCAATAAACGAATAGCTTTATGGCTTGAGATGACCGTGATTGATTTTAATGGTTTGGTCGCTTGAATTCGCATAATAGGTTGATTAGGAATATGAAAGCTAACAACCTTACGAAAACAATCAATTTTAGCATGATGAGTAGTTAACCAATCAATCCCTAGAATCACATCAAATGCAAGTATTTTCAATGAAATAAGATCGACAGGTAATGTGAGGGTACCAATTTGAACCAAACAAGACTTATAAGCAGTGGATGTAATGAAGGTTTCTCCCAACGAAGTTTCCACAGATAAGTCAAAGTCTAATTTCTCCATAATCAAATTTAATCGTTGAGCGCAAGTAGGAGAAATAAAAGAATGGGTAGAACCGGTATCAAATAAGGTATAGACTTCGCTAGAGTTTATGATAAGCTTACCCGTGATGACCTCGTTCGGGTTCCTTGCTTTCTGAGAGGTCACAACAAAAGCTCTCCCTTGAACTACTGGTTTTGACTTGTCTTGGACGGTATTTTGTGTCACCGTTCCAACTGGACTTATATTCGGTGCACGACAAAATCGGGCTAGGTGACCTTCTTTTTCATAACTATAACACGCTTTGGATGGCATCGCGCAGTTTGGACTGATATGTCCCTCCCCTCCGCATTTGAAGCATATGATAGGTGGTCGTTCTCCTTCCTTAACAACGTGTGTTGGTGCTGACATCTTTCCATCATTGTTGAATCTTCTCTTCTTGAAATGTCCATTCTTATTGTTTTGTCCATGATTACCACCGAAGTGGTTACCATTTCTGGCATGTTGATTCCCTCCACGTTTGTTGTCACCGCTTCGATGACTGCTCTCACTGGTATTATCATTTTGTCGGCTGCTTTCTCTTGGTTGAGTTGACTCGTTATCACGCTCCAATAACTGAGCCCTATTTACAACATCTGAATACAAACACAATTTATGAGAAATAAGATATTGATGTATCTCCGATTTTAAACCTCTTAAAAACATCCGCGTCATTCTCTCCTCATTATCAACCAAGTGGGATGCAAACCGGGACAACTCGGCAAACTTAGCTTCGTACTGCGACATGGTCATATTATTCTGCTCCAACTTGATGAACTCTACCTCCATCATATGACGAATACTTTTGGGAAAGTACTTGTCATTGAACAGTTCTTGAAACTTTTTCCAAGACATCTTCAATGTGGCAGGTTGAGTACGCTTTACCGATTCCCACTAGTAATCTGCCTCTCCTCGCAACATAAAGGTGGCAAAGGGAACCTTTTGCTCCTCAGTGCATCCTAAGACATCAAATATCTTGGTGATCTGCTTGATCCACGTTTCCGCCTTAAATGGTTTTGGCTCTCCAATAAACTCTGGTGGTCCAAGCTCCTTGAACTGCTTAGCGGTGGCCGTCCGAGAGGTTCCAGTGTTTTCCCCTACATTTTGGATAGGAGCCTCTCTCGCCTGATGTTGCATGAATTGCATAAAGTCTCTGAACATTCCATCATTCATCATTTGGTCAGTGTTGTTGTTTGCATGAGGATTGTCGCCTTCCTGAGGCGCATTATCCTGATTATTGATAAGTGGAACCTCAACGGTCTCTTGTGCTCTATTGCTATTCTCAACATTCTCGGATGTCATTTTCAGATACTGCCACAAAATAAAGGTTAATTGAAATGTAACATAATATCCCTATACTCTGACCGACCAGTTAAATACCAAATAAACTTAGGTAGGTCATACTAGCGAAGGAATTCTCTGTCTCTCCCCTCCTAGTTCTAGTCTCACATCTTAGCCAGGGATCATATCCCTAAGCTCTGATACCAACTGTGATGCCCCCAAAGTAGGTAAACATCACCTATTCTGAGTCGCCAAATACATGATACATAATACAAATACAATCTTTAATATATAACAAGAGAGCTGTGAGTTATAATACAAATACTGTCTTCTAGACAATATCCACTCTCCGAATAAGTCCTCATTACATTTATTGTCACACTATTTAACAGAATAGCGAGGACTAATAATACTATCATCTCGACCGTCACTCCGTTCTCCGATTAGTCCCGGCTACGTTCTCATTTCCTGAAGAGAACAATGAAAGAAAGGGTGAGCTCAACTAGCCCAGTAAGAAATATTATGACTAAGATAATGCAGAATAAATTATCATTAGCCTTCAACAGTGTTAAACTGATACAATATAACACACATCAAGTTTAACTGCAGCGGGATAAGCAATCCATTAAAAGAGTCAAGTAGAGAATAAAATTTACTATCTTTTATGATTTAAAAGGTTTTTCATCACTTTTATCGTTGAGAGTCAGCTTAATAAATAATCCACATCATCCCTGCACTACGGCCAATGATATTCATTAGTATCACAACCACAAATAATCCATGCACTATGTGCCAAGGATATTCGTGTATTCATCAATGGTCATGATCATGCTAACAACTGTCCATCAATGCACTACGGGCCAATGAGGACTTTTACCACATAATTTATAATATTACGGTCATGATTACACATAATAATCCCTGGTTATAATCATACCAAGTCCATCTATGCACTACATGCCACAGATGACTTTAAACAAAATACAAACATGAGGATGATGACAATGATATAAGAATTCAATAAAACAAATTCAAGAATTAATTAATTCAAGAATCAATAACGTCCAAATTATCAACATGATACTGCTTTGTGCAGTAAAATTTAAGAATGCTCAGAATAATATTTCTATGAAAATATACTGGATGAAGCGCAAATATAAAGGATATTCCACTAATTTTATGGATTATAAAAGCCAAAACTTTAACCAACTGAGTATAATAAAGAATGGAATAACAAAAAAAATCACCAGGCATGCGATAAACCGCACAGACAGGTTATTCCGACAGAATAATAAATAATGGAACCAGGTCCGGCGTAAAATGCACATACAGGATATTCTAACAGAATAATAAATAATGGAACCAGGTCCGGCATAAACGCACAGACAGGATATTCCGACAGAATAATAAATAATAGAACCAGGTCCGAAACCAGGTCCGACGTAAACGCACAAGCAGGATATTCCGACAGAATAATAAATAATGGAACCAGGTCCGGCGTAAAACGCACAGACAGGATATTCCAACAGAATAATAAAGAATGGCATAACAGAAGAATTTCACCAAGTATAGGGTAGCCCGCGTATACAGGTTATTCCAACAGAATAATAAATAATAGAATAACAGAAGTTCTCTTCATAAATACAAAAGAAATAATACCCCTTACCTTAAGAAGAAGAGTACTGGATATAGGAGTAGTGAAGTAGTAGAATATTTTTCTTCTTTCTTTTTCTATAATTTCTCTCTCTAGAGTTTCAGTGAATTCGTAAGAAATAATGAAGGAATTAGCTTCTATTTATAGAAGAATGGACTGCATAGTAACTAATTCATGAACGGTCTAGATTGATTTACTTTTAATCGGACGATCCATATTTAAAGCAAAATCTTTTAAATAAAATATAATATATTCTATTTATAATCTAATAAAACGAATAACTTTATAAAAGTATTCTGTTTTATATAAAAAGATTTTACTATGCAAAATACTATGCAGGCACTATGCAACACTATGCATAATAAAATATATTATATTCTATTTATAGAATAACTTTATAAAAGTATTATGTTTTATATAAAAAAACTTTTTTTATTACATTAATAATACTAATAAAACAAAACTGAGTGACTTATCACATAAGCATCAATAATTAATACCGTGTGCTACTATGCAACCACGCGTATTACTGTACTTTTACTACCGAGTAGTTCAACAGTATTAACGGTAAAACTTCCGTCGTTATTTTCATAAAATATATTTGTCGTTTTCTCAATCCGACAATAATTCCGTTGTGGGGTCCACCAATGATTGTGCCGTCGTACGAATATTTTCTGTTAAAACGAATATTCTTCGACCAATCGAATATTATACAACAACTTGCATACTTTGCAAAATTTATAAATATTACCCAAAACTATAACATTATATCAAATTCATTCCATAATATTTAAAATTGATATTTATAGAAAATTCATCTTTATTAAAAAAAAATTGGGCTCTTACATAATAAGACTCCTTTTATTTATAGATGTTGGCAACCCTCCTTAACAATTAAGGAATTGGGTTTTATTTTAATTAATTAAACTCTTTTAATTAATTATGCTCTCAATCTTATTAGGAATAATTAATTAAACTCTTTTAATTAATTAGTCTCCTAATCTTATTAGGATATATGAGAGTACTTTTATTAATTAATTCTCAAACTCCTTTAGGAATTAAATAATAATAATAATAATAATAATAATAAGACTCCTCTTATTAATTTATATTTAATATTTTTAAAATATTAAATAATAAATATTAAGCTATTTAATTTATTCTATCACCATAGATTAAATTAAATATACTTAACTTATTATTACGATTATGTCATTACTTCTTAAATAATTATTATTCCTTCTATGGTGTGACCCAATAGGTTCTCCATATTAAACCGGTTGTGAATAAATCAATTAGATCAATTCTAATATTATTTAAATAAATAAATTAAATTATTAATTTATTTAAATAAATAATATTTATTCTACAATGGGGATAAGCCTCCCTAGCGATTAACGACTTTCCAGATAATATATATTTCAACATTAATCATGAAAGAACCTTTGAGTAAATAGTTACCGTACAATTCAATCCTTCCACCATACAATGTCCCAATTAAATATAAAACTTAGAATTACTGTCAAGTCTTAATTTATTTAATTATATGTATTTCGACTCTTAAATGCATAACTCCAAATAATGTAAATTAGAAACTTCTTTCTAATTTCATTCTGCCTTGGTCAAGGACTACCGGGTTGTCATTTATCAAATCACATAGGACATTTCTCTTCTTTTACTAGAAGCGGTAGATTCTTTATTGATCATACATTATTTCCATGTACAACTTATTATCCCCAAGCATACCCTTTGATATACTTTAAAGGTCTTAAGGAATAAGTCAAAGTATAACTCATCATAC